>CACRXK020012921.1:0-14553 GCA_902702795.2 Paramuricea clavata
CACACTGGTCACACTGGTCACACTGGTCACAATGGTGACACTGGTCACAATGGTCACAATGGTCACAATGGTCACAATGGTCACACTGGTCACACTGGTCACACTGGTCACAATGGTCACAATGGTCACAATGGTCACAATGGTCACACTGGTCACAATGGTCACACTGGTCACAATGGTCACACTGGTCACAATGGTCACAATGGTCACACTGGTCACAATGGTCACAATGGTCACAATGGTCACACTGGTCACACTGGTCACACTGGTCACAATGGTCACACTGGTCACAATGGTCACACTGGTCACAATGGTCACACTGGTCACAATGGTCACACTGGTCACAATGGTCACACTGGTCACAATGGTCACACTGGTCACAATGGTCACAATGGTCACAATGGTCACACTGGTCACACTGGTCACAATGGTCACAATGGTCACACTGGTCACACTGGTCACACTGGTCACAATGGTCACAATGGTCACAATGGTCACACTGGTCACAATGGTCACACTGGTCACAATGGTCACAATGGTCACACTGGTCACAATGGTCACAATGGTCACAATGGTCACACTGGTTACAATGGTCACACTGGTTACAATGGTCACAATGGTCACAATAGTCACAATAGTCACACGGGTCACAATGGTCACAATGGTCACACTGATTACATTGGTCACACTGGGTCACACTGGTCACACTGGTTACATTGGTTACATTGGTTACACTAGTACTGGTCACACTGGTCACAAGGCGTAGAAAAAAAGAGAACTAAAGTTACAAACAAGTATCATTTCCGCGAGTAAGATAATACTGAATTACAACTGACAGTAGAACAATAAAAAATAACAAAATAATTAGTACTTGCGACAGGAGTCTGAAACAGAACTTGCGTCCCAATTGATATCAAACCCCTTTATGATTAGTGTCTTCAAGTAAAAACACACACACACACTTAACCGGAAACTATTCCGGCGGGCATTAAGTTGGTAATATTGTCTTGAATAAAGTAAACAGTTCCGACTTAAAGTTGGATAATGTTCCACACGACTTTACTTGGAAGGGACATTGTTCCATAATCTGCAGGATCTTGGCAAATAGGAATTATGAAAATAGTCCTGCTTATACTTGTCTATTGGGAATAAATTGCTTGTATCGGAATTTCGAGTATTATAGTCCAGCGGATATGCACAGGTATTTGAGAAAATCATGCACTTTGTGAAGAAAGCACCAAATTCACAGGAAGTGTAGACTTTAACATGATAATGAATCTTAGATATGGAGGCATCACCAAAATTGATGCCGACGGCTTAAAATTTAGGATTTCTTATATTCTCTTATTAATCTCTTATACAATTAAAAATTGTGAAATTGCAGGTTCACATATAGCAAAAATGACATGCGTCATTACAAAGCTTACAAAAAACTGTATATAAGACATTTAAGCAGTTACTTTGATTTTCCAACTCCTCTGGAGTTATGAGCTGCTGAAAATATGTTTTAGGGCTAGTGTCCAGGATTTGGCGGGATTTTTGCCTATTTATCACGTTTTTAAATAGCAATAACTGGAAAACCGCTTGGAAAATCAATCAGCCGTTTAAAAGTCTTAGATGTAGTTTTTTGTAAGCTTTCAAATCATGTAAGTCATTTTTGCTATATGTGAACCTGCAATTTCACAATTTAAACAGTAATAGAGTTTAATAAGAGAATATAAGAAATCCTAAATTTTAAGCCGTCAGCATCAATTTTGGCGATGCCTCCATATCTAAGATTCATTATCATGTTAAAGTCTGCACTTCCTGTGAATTTGGTGCTTTCTTCACAAAGTGCATGATTTTTTACTTTTCCGCTGGACTATATTGTAACGTACGAGGAATACGAGTATATATTGTAATACTGGGAAGCATCTATAAGGACAAGACCATTTATACGTTTGAATAAAAATGTAAGATCACTTATTTCGCGCCGAAATTCAAGTTGGAGAATGTCTATAATTGGCATAACCGATCTGTGTAAGACATGTGACCAGGATAATTTAAAATAAACTTAGTGGCTCGGCATTGCACGTTCTTAATCAATTTTCGATGTTTCTTCGTGTAAGGAGACCACAAATTTGAACCATACTCCAGCTTGCGAACAGTAAAGAACTTTTCTAGTGGAAGGATCAGTAAGGTTTTTACAAATCCGTTTATAATTAAGCCTAGGGTCTTATATAGTTTTGAGTCATCTGCATATAAGACAATTTTAGAGCTGTTTTGAGTGTAGTACGGGAGGTCATCAATGTATATAAGGAACATGATAGGCCCAAGGATGGATCCCTGAGGAACACCGGATGTTACGGGCAACCAATCCGAAGCACCACCCTCAAGCACGACTCGTTGATATCTACCTGTTAGATAGCTTTTAAACCATTGTAACAGCGGCCCAGAGATGCCTAAATTTTCTATCTTTAGCAATATGAGGCGATGGGATACTCTATCGAACGCCTTACATGTAGATACGTCGAGGTAAAGCACATCTGTTTCTTTTCCTCAAGCGAGGTTGGTTAGAATATCGTGATATACTTGTAGCAATTGCGAGACTGTTGATTTCCCTTTTAAAAATCCGTGTTGGAGGTCATAAATATTGGATGTGAGATAGGGATAGCAGTGCGTGTTTACACATCTCTCCAAAACTTTAGAAATAGAACATAGCAAGGAGATTGGTCTATAGTTGGAAGTAAGGGTTGGATCGTCAGTCTTAAAAACAGGTGCAATGTTTGCAAATTTCCAGTTAGTGGGAAAAACACCAAGTGAAAGAGACAAATTGAATACAGAACATAACGACGGCGCAATTTCATCGGCCACATGTTTTAGCAGTCGATTTGGGATACCATCGGGGCCGCTAGCCTTGTTTGGATCTAGTCTTTTGAGAACACTAGCTACTTCACATGTTGATAGTTGAATATTATTTAAATAGTTTGGAGGTATACATGATCTAGAAACGTGGAGAGGATTTAATTCGTTTTCAGCTGCAAAGACAGAATGGAAGTACTTGTTCAATAAGTTAGCTTTGGTGTAGCTATTTGTAATGAAAGATTGACCGTTTCGTTAAAAAATAATGGTACTTTTCTGATTGGTAATTGATTTTACATATGACCAAAATCGCTTAGGATTTTCACCAAGTGCTACTTTCATTTTGTATGAATGACCTTTCTTTTTCTGTGCTATCATGCGTTTGGTATCACAACGCAGATCTTTAAATTTATCCAAGTCATTTTGAGAACCTGTTAATAGTTCTTTATCGATCCAGGGGTGCCTGTTTACATTTCTTGAGGTGCATTTAGGGATGGAATTGTCCACAGCCGCAAGAAACATGTCACACCAAGTTGAAAGGGATGAGTCAACATCATTAGTAAGTATAAGCCTGCTTCCCAAGGGACTTTCGACAGAAGCTCCTTGAGGCCTTGCCAGTCGGCCTTTTTAAAGTTATAAACGCGCCGTTTGATTCTTTGTTTTTTCTCAACTTTTAAATTGATATCAAAACTTATGACTTTATGATAATATAGGATACAATATATTATGATAAGGATACAATTTCCATCCAGTTTCAGGTTGCCATACTTTGAATAACCATAAAAGTTTTTGCAACGACTACACTTTTAGGACACTTTAATTCCTTCACTTGTACCGTGATTATATGATGATGGTACTGGACTTTTACTGGGTCATTGTGACGGACTAACGACAAATTGCAATCAAGACAGTGCCGTATGGCGGTGCAAATACATAGTCCCGGCTACTAAATTGACTTGTTATTTACCCTGTACCCGGGGTAAATGGTGCATTAAAACCGCGTTGTCCCGGGGATCGGGGGAACGGGGTTTCAATTGACCAGATTCGGCAGGTTCACCTTTCTCATGTCAACAACTTCAAAACTTCCCCACATATTTTTATAGGCAGTACACATAACGATGGAACAATATTAGCAAAAGCACAAACAGTGTTCAAAGTGAGTCTGAATTTAGCAAGTACAGCGCAAAAAATGATTTGTGCCGAAATGCAGTCTTCCAATATATCACTTAACAATTTGTAATCAATTGCCTCTTGATCTATTTCTTGGTCTACTTCTTTGTTGAAATTAGTGATAATCATTTATATTATTGCATACATTAAGTATTTCGTTTTAAGAGATATGATTGGACGGTGATCACATGACTTTCGAACACGTTGTTCTCTCTCCTGAGTCCTGCATGTGTCGAAGCGTATATATATTTTATTCATGTATCGTACGTAATACGTTTATTTTTCATATTAAATAACATGGTTTTTAACATTCTTCTCGTAGACTTTCCACTGAAAAAGCTACTCGTTTAGAACATTGTGACATCGCGTGTATATCATGTATCTGTAATCTGGCGAACGTGTTATTGAGCACCAACTGTGCAGATTGGTCGGTTTCGGACACTCTCTCATAATCAATTATATCGGATAAACTATTTCTAATTACTCCGAAGGGCAAATGCAAGGTAAAAGCAGCACAGCACGTCAAAGGAAAAGTTAATCCAAATCCTTCGCCACCAAAACAAACCAGTATACATGGTGTCGGTAAATACAATTTTCAGCTTGGGCATGCTGCATGCCGGAAAACGTCGCCTACTCTGATTTATTCTGATAAGGATACTTAAATCTGTCAAAGTCCATATTAAGGAATTTGCCAAAAATTTGCTAGATGGGCAGGTTTGTTTGGACAACTCAAGTACGCTTCAACACACAACTCACAAGACAAGTAAACTCAGTAAACTGATTTCGCAGACATGTGCATCAGTGCATGATTCTTGTTTCAAATAAAACACAATCAAGCGCATCAACCGGTAATTTAATTAATCAACTGGTGAGAATCCGAAGCTGCAATGTCATGCATGGACAATGTCAATGATACATTTTTACACGGATACAGTTGTAGAGAAATACACGCAAAAAGGTCAGGAAATATTAAAATATTAATATAAAGAATGCCGAGCAGACAGACAACTGCAGTATAGCGACGCAATGTTTCGAAATCACCAAATTGCTCAAGCAAAAATTCAAAAGTATGTTCGCAAGTTTTCGTTACAAAATATCTTAATTTACAATATAATTAATAATTATACGAGCATATAATTGAAAATTAATTCTTCGGAGCAACATATAGCACGCAAATTATGTTTTAAAATCGGAAAATTACTGAAACAAATTCAATAGTAGCCTATAATCGTAATTTTTCGTTGCCAAACATCCTAACATATTTACCTAACATCTTGATTTACAGTATAATAGGCCTAATAATATATACACAAAGAATCAAGTGTTATTTCCAAAGAAACATTAGGGCTTTATATACGAGCGAAATTATGCCGGCCGCGGCCAAAATAAGTTGCGAACAGTGCGTTTATATACGGTATTGTTAAAAATTATAGCCTACTTGTTGAAAATTACTGATACGTGTTAGTCGCAAGCATTCGTATAAACGACTCAAAATTCGGCAACAAACTACGTATCGGCTGTCGCATCGCAATCATCAAAGTACGCTTAATCATAGCCTCCTCCGCAGGCATCTCGTGGTACTTACCTAGAATCGGAACATCAGTTATTTGAATAACTAAATTATATAAGTTCTCAGTACGAGTTAAAATAATCCGCGGCCTAAATAAGTCGCGAAGATCGTATAAACGCGGCTAATTCATTCATTATTTAAGTTCACAGTAACAACACAGAGTATCCTTGATTTATCAGCAACCTACTTTATATTATACGATATTAAATAGTGAGACAGCTTTTAAGGATATTATTCACACTACCTACTTTATATTTATACGATATTAAATTTCCGACTTCCAAACATGCAGGAATACCCTTGTTGTTTGGAACTTTAAATCTTTAATAATACTATCGTCAGCATCGCGCACTGGTATTGTGGCATTATACTGCATAGTGGCATGTCTATTTTACCAGAATTTTTTGCGAGCAGATCGAAATCTAATTATTGTATAAGATTTGGTTTAGTGTGACCATGTGACCCCGTGTGACCGGTCACAGTAACATAGCCTCTTTTGCCATTGAATATATCAAGCATCAGATGACCTCACGACATTCAAGTTCATCACACGGTAATTATTCCGGAATCAAGATTAAAGGCTGTTTTGACACACAGTGAACACACAGAAGCTCGTGTCCACCCAAAAACGAAGCTTTCTTTCCATGCGTAGTGCAAAAATCAACCATTTTACAATTTATTTTCGATAAATCTTTTCTGAACTCTTGAAACCTCGAAGTGTAAACACAGCGAAAGCCGACCGAACAATGACGGCGCAGAGCGAGAAATCGATATGTAAAAAACCGCGCCTGACCGCGTTGCATGCCGGTATAGTCCTCACTCCTCCTCTGGCTAATAGGGACCTTAAGCTGCACGTACGACGGCAACGCGACGATGACAGCTAAAACAAACTTCTTCAAATAAATGATTGTGAAGAAGAGTTGTTATGTATTATCCACTGTATGCATGTATATATGAATTGAGTTCAATTTGAAGAGATTAAAACAAAGGCTTTATGGTTAAAAACCAGGGCGCTTATATATAGGGCGGCGCAACGCCAGTGATTTCGCTGATCGACGTGTGATGCGGGGCCTGGTAAGCAATTTCCTGCACTACACGGTCAGCGGTAGTCAATCTTAACTTAACATCGCTCTATGTCTTAGCAACCTGCATAGCAACAACGCTGTAATAAAAACAAATATTAAAAATTGTGAAATTAACTTCATTTCACCCGGTTTTTAACGTTGTTTCATCTGAATAAGTTGTCGGTAGCTTTTTTATTATCATTATCAAACATGAACTAAACAACAATAAATAAAACGAACGAAATTTCACTTTAATATCATGTTATAGTTTAATATACAGTTTGTAGTCGATCATATTGCATTATTTTTGGACGTCGTATAAAAGAACTTAGCACTAGAGCAGAGTATAGCCTAGACTTTAAACTAGAGAACTTATTAAGACCTGACTCCTAGACTTTTACATCAAATAATCAAACATTTTTATCCAATACAGTGTAATCTTGCAGCCTCGATTCATCAGCGCATCTTATTGTCTAAAACACAAACATTCGTGGAAACCATAAAAATATACAAGATCCAAATCTATTTTATACCCAGTGTTATTATAATTATAGTATACAATAACTATAACACTCTCGAAGTTTTGGATAAAATAAATTGAGTTTGAAGTTTTTGTTTTAAAATATTAGATTTTCCCATTGAACTAAAAATAACTGGAACGATACCTCCAGCCGGAAATGTGAAGCCATGCCCAGGCATGCCCACTGTTGTCATGCCCAGTCTTTTCACGTAACGGAAATGAACGCGGGTTTTTTAAATTTCCAAAACTGGGTAAAAAATGCACTAAAACATGATTTAAAACGACGTAAAATGCACCTACCAGTACATTTTTTACAATAAAAACATCCTTCAAAACTCTAGAGTAAAATATTTTTAATTTATTTGTGTAGAATTCATAATTAAATTTCCTTTTTTGAGAAAAAACGTTGAGCGAGGAGTGGAGCTTGCCGTGGTCTAATCATAAGTATTTGTGCGAATTTCCCTATTTTGCTCATTCGTTTTCCAATTTATTCGCCCGAAAGTTAGCAAAAAAGGTATTCTAACAAGATCAAACTACCAACCACAGTTTAATTATGTTTTGTAGTAGAGTATTTATTAAGTTTTAAAGGTACAAAATAACAAGTATAAACATTAAAGACATTAAGAAAGTTTTTTTCGCGGACAAGCATTTCATGTCGCGATTATTCACATTCGGCAAGAAATACACAGAACAAGTCGTCAACGAAGGCAAACAAAGTGATAGATACAGATTAAATTAACTTATCTTGTTTAACAATCAATGAAGTTGTTATAAATATATGTTTAATACGTTAAGATAAAGAATTACTTATCTTTCTCAAGTTTCATCTGCATATAAACGTTCCAGTCATTCAAATATGCACTTGTTGTCTCCAATCAGTTACTTTCTTCCTTGCAATTTTAGTCGGTAGGGTTCAAGATATGTTTTAAATACACTTTTAATACAAAAATATAGCTTAAAACCCTAAATAAACGACAATTTTTGATCCATTCGTCCGAGAAAAAACATTCAGTCACTACGCGCGTGTCTGGAGGTAGAACACGCGCGGCTGGAGGTAAAATTTGGTTTCATGCGATCATAAGCCAATCCTATTGGAGGTAGCGTTCCAGGTATTTTTAGTTCACTGGGTATACCAGAAGCGTAACTCAAGCAAGTATTTGTCCGCGTTTTTACAAGCGATTCGTCATCAATCACGCCATCCTGGCTAGTACAACTGGCACTTTGTACCTACCAAAACCAGTGAACTCTCTCTCTCTCTATATATATATATATATATCTGGAATGATAACAGTGAGCAAAAAGTGAAGCCGACAAAAAAAATCACGACATAAGTATTCGTCATTGTCTTCGTCATCAACTGTTCAAGAACAATCACTTATAAAATTTGTAATTGTTTTGAAAGTTTTTATCACAGTTTTTATATCTTTATTCACTTTTAACCTGAAGATGGAGTTATACTACGAAACGTAGTTATTAAAATAATTTTTTACTAAGCCCATATGGTCTAATTTATATTCAAACACACGTACATATTCATTTACATTTTGCTAGCAGGCAAATTCCGATCACACAATAAATTCTTTAAAAAATAACGTACTAGTCTATTGACTAAAAACTATAAAACTGGTAAACTAAAAACAATTCAAACAATCGCGAAAGATGGCAAAGTCACAGTTGCAAGTCAATTTACCTACCTGTGAAATGAAATTTTCCTCGCAAGAATATCTCTTTCCTTGTGCATCCAGAATGACACAATATATTTGAAAAAGCCTATTCTTTTCTCCACACGGGGAAGTTTTCCTCGACTTTTTTCCGACAGCGAACTCAATGCAGTAAATTTTAGGAGCAAAACAGTTTGCTCCTAAAATGTATTGCATTGAATTGGCCATGCTTTTAATTTTTTTTCGTGATTGCGTTCAAATTTATACTGGCCGTGCAACGGTTTGCATATATATATATATATATATATATATATATATATATATATATATATATATATATATATATATATATATATATATATATATATATATATATATATATATATATATATATATATATATATATATATATATATATATATGTAGAGTTCACTGACCAAAACCTGATAAAAACTTCCGGCTGTACTAGCCAGGATGGCGTGGATTGGCGTGAGCGAGTTAAAATTTTCGTGGACGTAAAACAATAAGGGAAACGACTAGAGTTACGCTTCTGCTCTATCTTCTTTATTCTGTGGCCTAGTTTGGTTTTGCTATTTGTACTGACTACTGTAGTCGGAATATTTAAGATAAGGTATGGATAAACAGACCCCAACCCCTTCCTTAACCAATAAATGTGCAATGAACTATTTGAGAGTTAGAAAGGTCGGGGGGAAGAATTTACAAATATTTTAAGAAACATTTCTACGGGGCTGTTTATATGGAAGTATGCCGCCAGGGTGGAAAGTTTGTAGGTTGCGCCGAAGATCTTCGGCGTGGAAAATTCATAAATTTGCTCCATTTTGGCGCAGAATTATGGGAAAACGAACTGGCATGGCGCACTGGCGTACAAAAAATATTTACTTGCTCACACTACAACGTTCTCAACCATTTATGTCTGTATTTCAGTAATTTAATAAAGGGAATTTGATTGAGCACTGACTGACCGTATTTCAAATGTTTAGTATCTGTTCTGTCTCATTCTAAAAGTGTTGATATTGCAACTCGGCGGCGCATGTGAACATGTTTTTTGTCCAGCCACTGGTGCATGTTACTGAACCTTGATCAAATCTTTGGCGCACAAGAAACAAACTTTCCACCCTGGAAGCAGGGCTGGCCCGCTAAACGAGATAGCCCGGTTAGCGGGATGAATTTTGCTTGTGTTTATGAGATTTTATCCTGCTTGCTGTGCTAGAAATTGTTTACATTGCACTCAATAGGCAATTCCAGCTTTTAGTTTATGCCTGCAGGGGATGATGGGAAGTAAGGTATCATAGTGCTGATTATGCTGAAAAATTTCAATAAAAACAACCGAAATATTTCAATATTTACAAGTATAAGCTATCACTACGTGTTTACACGGCCACCATTTTTATTTTTTCAGCATAATCAGCAATGTGATCGTTGAAACGCACAAGTTACCAAGGGCAAATTCATGGGAAATTTAGGCACTTTTGGTTAATGGGTTGTTCCAGAAAAAATCCATACCCCCATGCTGTCCGAAGGGGGAGTGAGGAAAAATGTCTTAGGATGTCCGAAGGGGGGGGGGGAGGAAATGCGGATGTAAGATTGTCCGAAGGTTTTAGACAGTGATAAAGCTATGTGATCGGCGATTATAATGAGCATGCAATTTTTATCGGCTATAGCCCTTAAAAACTGGAACGTTTATGTAACAGCAATAATTATACGTCCACGTAACTCGTAAGCAAAATAGCGGCCCACTTTTGCATGCATGGCCACCAAAAACTAACTCGCTGTAACAGTGTATCCTGCATGTTGAGAATGAGTCGAAAATTTATACACTTTATTTATATAAAAGTAAAGTTTTGCAGTTTTTGTATGTATAAGTTTGAATTATTCAAGTGTTAAAAATAATAGTTATTAAACTGTTGCTTGAATTAAGAGACTGCTATGTGAACTAAACTCAATATTTAGAATATTTAGTTTCAGTATATAGTCAATAAAGCTTCCTTGCGAGGTGTGTGCCTAGAAAATAGAAATGGCTGTCATATTAAGGGCGAGGTTAAGGAATGCAGTAATACTAAAAATGCATTAACATGTAAGTAAACACAGCAACGCTTCTCAATCGGTCGCAAGTTACATTGAATTTCAGTCCGAATTTTACTTGATCGAATTTCGAAGTGAATTTCTGCAAATTATCCACCAAAATCTGCCATGTGTTTGTGTTCACAAGAAGCCGCCAAGTGTTCCACCACCACGCCGGAGCTATTTGACAACAATGTAGAAAAGTCACAATAAGCCATCGCTTTCACACTACGCTGGAGCGAAATAGTTTGAAAACTTTCACGACGCCTTTGCCAAATACGCTACCAGCCTGAATTGCTGAAAGCTGTTGCAAAAAACTGTTTTATATTACTACTTTACAAAATGTAATAATTGGATGCTATACTTCAGTTCTTGTATGATAGTGCTTATAAATAATTATTAATATCAAACTAATAATCATTAGTTCGATATTAATAATTATTTATAAGCACTATCATACAAGAAATGTCAAGAATGAATTTTCCTTCAATGGTGGTTTTTTATCCGTCAAAAGTTTAATATAGTTTTGACGAGAGAAATGTTTCTCAACAATTTTCAGAAAGTTTTACAAGATTTTTTGGGGCTTGTTTTGAATTGGGCTATTCCATTTAAAAGACGTAACCCCCCTATCAAGGACAATGGTTTTACCATATCTCTGAAGAATTCCTGACATAAAAGAGATCCCCTGAAGAATTCCTGTTACCCCTGAAGAATTACAATTTTTACATCTGACCCCTAAAGGAATTGCATTTGAAATAACCAACCCCTGAAGAATTCCACAGGAGAATTTGTTTACCCATGAGGAATTCCGGAGTTAAAAAGGGAGATTATGGATATTAAATGGAATAGCCAATTTTCTGGAAAATTTAGCCAAAAATAGTTTTGTTTGTGGAAACACCACATAAATTTATTACTGCAAAGCTTTCGATCCGTAAGCCCGGATCTTCATCAGTGCTAATATGTGACTTGTTTAATTCACACGCCCTTTTTATATACAAAAAAATGTCTTGATCTGTTGGCTCACATATTATTAGCACTGATGAAGATCCGGGCTTACAGATCGAAAGCTTGGCAGTAATAAATTTACGTGGTGTTTCCACAAACAAAACTATTATATGTTTTATCGCCATGCAAACATACAAAGAACTTATTGTGGGACAACTTTTTTACTGAAGTTATACATCTGTCTTCACTTAATCTGTGGCTCAGCTGGCTAGACCTTGATTCTTGCCTGTGGTATTTGACTCAAATGTTTTGGTCATTTTATATTTGCCAATATAAATCTTTTTGGCATAGAAATTATACATTTGGAATAATAATTTTGTATGCTGCATTCAATCTATTCTCCATTCAGGGAGATTCTTTTACCCACACCAATCAGAAGTCTGTATTTTTATGCTAAGACAGAAATTGGCATCCCAGAGAGTAAATTATATTCAAGTTTAGGGCATGTTGCAGCTCTATATCTTGCCGTTGCAAGTTGCTTTGCGTTTGATGTTTGTTCTGGGATAAAATATTGAATTATACCTTAAATTAATGTTTTGTGAAATTTAGTTTAAATAATTTAGTAGAGAGATGAGTGCATAAAGCATAGGGATTTTGAAGCTAAATATGTTATAAAATTTGTCATTTTAGTGAATGCATTCTTTTCTGCTCGTCCTGGTTGTTGCAAGGAGACATCAGGCATTGTAATGGATGGATGACGATGTGTCGCTGGCAAACCTACACCGTGTGCATTTTCTTGGTGGATATCTTGGGCAAATGTGCAATATGACGAGGGATATCTTGAGCAAATATCTTATATAAATTGGTACGATTAATTACTAAAGAAGGATGATGTTGTAAGGTTAGTGGATATTTATAATAGTGATAAAATGGGGGTTCCCTATGAATAGGAACAAAGTAAGGCTGCCTAATTAAGTGGAAACAATATTGTGCAGTGTAACAATCTAAAACATATGGCGGACTGAAATCTGTAAAAATGATGCATGTTTAATTTAAAACATGCAAAAATTGCAGCATAAATATATCACGAAACATGCTTCTTACAACTACATGCTATGTTTATAGGAATTTGAATAAGTTTTTAGTAGGCATGATTTAGGATTTTTGTTTTATTTTCATTTATGATTTTCTATAAATGCCCCAACTAGTTTATATGATTATATCTAATACGTAATGTATAATATATAGATTGTAAATTTTTTGATCTAGAAAATAATAGAGTTCTTATACAACTACATGCTGTGTTGGGTTGTTAGGGTTGAATAAGTTTTTAGTAGGCATGATTTAGGATTGTTTTTATTTATGATTTTCTATAGACTGTCCCCCCCCCCCCTCGTGGTGGAAGGATAACAGCCTGTGGCCATTTGTCACTAATGCTGCACAGTGACGTAGTCGTATAAATAGATATTTAACAGTCTGTGGCCATTTGTCACTAATGCTGCACAGTGATGTAGTCGTATAAATAGATATAATATTGTGCACTTCAGTGGCTTTCTAATTTTATTATCCAATCAGGTGTGTTACTTTGAATAGAACTTATTGTATGTAAACAAGGTCAATAGACAACGTTTGGGACAACATTGCTTTCTTTAACATATAGCATAATTTGTCTTCGTCATTCTGTGCACAATGAAGTATTGGGTCATTCCAGAAAACATCCATACCCCCCCTCCCCACGGAGGAAATAGGAAGTTAACCCCCTACCCCCTTCGGATGCCCTAATACATTTACTATTATCAGAAACAATTTTTTGTCCCCTCCCCCTCCGGACGGCAGAAATTTCCTCTGTGGGGGGAGTATGGATCTATTCTGGAACGACTCATTCAAGGCAAAGAAAATATGCAAGCATTAAATATTTCCTGCATTATTTCTCAATCCTTGCTCAATGACAAAAACATACTTAAATTAAATTTGTAATATAGGAAAAATAGATTTTCTGTAATATATATTTATCTGAAACAACCTCGTGCTATGTACACTTTTGTAAGTTGTCTGTTTGTTTCAAAACTTACAAAAGTGTACATTAAAACAAGTAAGACTGAAGAATCATCTAAAAATTCTTAAAAAAAAACAACAAAAAAACCTCATGCTATGTTGATAGGAATTTGAAGTTTTTAGTAGGCATGATTTAGGATTTTTGTTTCTATTCATGATTTTCTATAAATGGGTGCCCACCTAATTTTTGAGATATGATATGAATTTATGATATCTTTATCACATAAATGAGTGGCAGTGTCATCACAACAGTATAAAAACCAATTACTGTGGGCTCAATTTTACAAATACTGTATAAATATACAATAACATAACTTAATTTATGAGAATAAATACAACTATCAGGAACAACAAGAGAGTGGAGTAGCAAGACTACAAGCAGTGTTACATTTCAAACAGATTCTTAGATTATATTGATAGCAGTAATGTACCATCTGTATAACATACAGTTGTAAAATTTGTAACGTCTCTCTGGAGCAGGGGGTGAGCGGAGGTGAGACACTGGGAACGAGGATGGGCTCATATTCGTTCTTAAGAGTTTTTTGTAGGGCATATAGACGGGGGGACTCATATATGGGGGGGGGTATTCAAATGTTACATATCAAAATCTAAGTTAGTCCTTTATGAATGCAATAAAACATTCAA
>CACRXK020012922.1:0-14552 GCA_902702795.2 Paramuricea clavata
TGCATCAACCGGCCCCTAGTTCATACTTTGGAGGTTCGTATATCTATCAAGTATCTTTGTTCAGAACATGACAGGCCTATATGAAAATCCCACCATTCGATTCAGTGAAGAAATATCTCCTAATTTCTATCGATAGTTTTAGTAAAATGTCAACATTATTGCGATTTATGGTCTTTGAAAGTCAAGCGAGATCATATATTATCAAATTAATACGCATGTAATTGTCTGAACGAAAATATAGACTAGCCCATACCTTTCGCCGATCATAACTTCGGCTTTGTTAAATATTCTTGTTCGAATCTCTATCAATAACACTATTTAGAGTGTTATTTTCAGCTTGTATCTTTTAATTTGCTTCTTTTATTATGTTATTCCATTTCTGGTCTGACTTGACGTGAACTAATTTCAAAACGCAGAGTTTCAAAACGTCAAAACATTTGGTTAATGATTAACATTTAACCGAATTTAGCCGTTGATTGACAACTACATAAAAATACTAACCAATCCGTTTTTCCCGTTCACCAGCGGACGGGTAATTCAAAAACCCCTAGTTTTGCGGCAGACGGTATTTCCTTTGCTTCCCTAATTTTCGCTGCCCGTAGAAATACCGCCTGCCATGCAGGCTAACTACCTAGTGGCTTTCCCTCCTGATCTATAGAATTGTGCTTCTCGAATTCAATTGACTCTTTCATTTTGCGAGAGAACTTATGACTATCAATCGCCAAAATGGTTGCTTCGTCCCATTTTATACGATAGTCGTAAGTCCAAGTATGTTTAGCCACAGCAGATTTATCTTGGTCGGCTTTCTCGCAATTCGTCTTGTGTTCTTTAAGACGTACTGAGAGATTTCGACCAGTTTCACCAATGTAAACTAGACCACATTCAAGGTTTCTGAAGTTCATTTACGTTGTCTTTATGTGTGCAAAGAGCTCGAAACAATTTGTTTTCGCTGGAATGGTATACCTTTATACCTGTTTCATATAATACAGCGACTAAATAAGACTAAAATTGCAATTACACAAAGTTTAATCAATGTATTAAATGTGATTAATTTATCCTTCATAATTTATCGCTTTAAGCGGTCTTTAATAAACGGATTAAATTTACCTTTACTAACCTACTAGAAAATACATGCATGCAGAAATCCTCGCCTTGCTGACAAAACCATTATATTTTCCGAACATGAAGTATCTAAAGTAGTTGTTATGGTAACACAATAATTTTTTAAGAATTTTCTTACAAATGAAAAATCGCCTAAAAATATCACTTTTAATTACAAAATTATCAATTTCCCAACATATATATGTTAGGTATGATATTATACGTAATATAAGCTTAAATTTAAGGTAAAATTCAACCACAAACGCTTCGCAAAACGTTTTAAAGTGTTCTTTATAAAACTATAAAACTGCCTTTAATTAAATGGCTTTATCGATAAACTTTGAGTTTGCAATAAAATGATTTCAAATTCTCGCATGCAAATAACTTTGCTTTCTTTTTTATTTATTTAAAAAATTCAATATACTGATAAAAAAGGGAATCAATATTAAAGATACAATGAAATTATATGCTGTCTTGTTTAGTTGTTTCATATACGCAAAGGCCGTCGGGTTTTAAAGCAATTATAAAATCAATATTTAAAACTTCGTTAACGTCGGCTCCCTTCTTTTAGCCGATTCTTTCGCCCTTTCTTTCTTGAAATTTACAAAATCTTGCAAAGATTCGAGCAACAATGAAATATATTTGAAAGAAATTTATCAATCATTAAATCAAGAAATGTTTGCTATTTCGCTGTCGTCATGCAGTCGTTATAATGCAAACTTTAAATTGGACCAATCACAGTGTTCGATATTCATGACAGTCCGCCATATTTTTGAGATCAGTGAGGATCACCCACGCACAGTAACCCACGCCCGCGATATTTCATGAACTTTAGACTTGGCTAATGCTTTCGTTTCCCCGGGTGTAAATAGCTGGGGGGGGAATTAGTACCCTCGCACGGCGCTTCGCGCTGTCGGCTCGGGGATAAAATTCTACCAATATTAAAGGCGACTACATACATCTTTAACCGCATTTCACCGGTCTTTAATCAAATGAAATAAATGCGCATTTAGCACCCTTTATGTACTATTTAAAAAACGAGCAGGAGTGTTTTATTAGGTTTAAAGCCACGAGCGCGCAGCGCGAGTGGCTTTAGAGCTAATAAAACACGACCCGCGAGTTTTTTACATTTAATGCAACATATAACAAAATAACAAACATAACAAAACATATGCATAATAAGTCAAATCTTTATTTAAAAACCTTTATATAAAAATCTTTATATAAAAATCTTTATATAAAAATCTTTATATAGTTTGCATAACAATGGTCTTTTGTTAAAGTGTTCTTTAGCTGGTATAAAGACGTATGCACGTGACTAATTTCTTACTCAAGATTGGATAATTGCTTCATGAATTATTAATGAGTTTTTGAATGAACTTTAATATATGGGTACTAATCCCGCCGTTAAGACTGTCACTTAATGCAATGAACTAAAGGTGCAACCTCGTTCCCAGGGCTTCAGTGTGAGGACGAGGCGAGACACGAGAAAGCCCTGGTCCGGGCCGGTCACTTTTGCATTCTGATTGGCTAACATCATATTGTCTAAAAATAACTGAACTTGACGGTTGACAATAACAAATTACAATACAATTCAACATTTGTATTTTTATGATTCTTGTGTGCACGAGTATGCTTTGCAAAATAATCTTTCAAAGTAAGACGTTTTCTCGACTGCACGATTTACTTTCGCCTCGGCCGGTTACAAAACTCAAAAGCCGTGTCGAAGTGAGCTGTGATGTTTCCTGACAAAACAAGAAATGTCTACTATTATTTAAGTTTTCCTTGTACAGTATTTATTAGTGCAGATGTCTGATGAAATACTACGCGTATTGCATTGTAGTAATATTTTAATTTACAATATTCTGTACTGACAAATAAAATCAAGACAAACAATTAAATGAAACTACTAAATTAATTTAGGCCCTGTTTACCTAATAGCTCTACGCCTAGGCCGATGTAGTCTACAAGATTCGCACGCCACCCAGTTTTTCACTTTCAGAATACGCCGAATACTTGAAAATTGCGACCATACGATAAAATAAAACAAAGATTGTGAAGGGGATAAAATTTGTAGCCAAGCATTGCTCCTGGACGGCGAGTGTTGGTGTCCGGCGAAACAAGCGAACCGTATATTCCTGTACAGCGTAAACAGGTTTATACGCGAGGTTTTATATTTGTGTTTACTTAATATATTAAACTAAGTCAGATCTATAAGAGCATATTTAAACTAAATATTAATTATAGCAATAGCCATATTGTTCAAGACGAGAGAAAGGAAATTTCGTGTGAATCACCACTTGCATGGAGACGCCTAGATGCAGCTTGGATGCAGAGCTTTGCCTGTAGTTGAAAATCTCCAGAAATATCGGTATATCTTAGAAAACATAGACGGGATCTTCATAGATTTTAGCTGATTCGTGTCAAACTTCGCTCTACACATAAATAATATCGATTGAGAAGTCTTTTGGCTATTTATTTGTTTCGAAGACTTGTATATTTCATTAAAGAATATCTCGCCACTCCTTGACGAGTAGCTGTCACATACTGCCATTTTTTGACGTCACGTGACCGGCCCGGACCAGGGCTTCCTCGTGTCTCGCCTCGTCCTCACACTGAAGCCCTGGGAACGAGGTTGCTAAAGGTGCTAAAACGCACCTTTACTGTCTTTAATTAAACACATTAAGGTGGCTCGCTACAGTTTATAGAAATGTTGAAAATGCGTAAACTAGATCACCTTTTTGAAGAGATGATGCTCTTTACAAATCGGAATTTTTTTATTATATATACAGCGACAATCAAACAGTCGAAAATTGGTCAGAAAAGTGACGTCACCACTGTTGCTATGGCAACAATAACGATTCAAGATGGCCGATATTTTGGCTTTGAACGTATTTTACTTTAAAAAAAGGTCGGTTACCACCATTTTTTATTTCAGAAAACATTTTCTTATAGTACAATACACTATCTGACAAATTTAAAAAAAATTCTGTAACGCCAAATTTTTAAAAAATTTATAAACATGGTTTTTCAAAATATTTTTTTTTGCATTACAGAATTTTTTTAAAATTGGTCAGATAAAATTGGTCAGCAACAGTGGTGACGTAACTTTTCTGACCAATTTTCGACTGTTTGATTGTCGCTGTATGTATAATATACAAATTTCTATTTGTAAAGAGCATCATCTTTTCAAAAAGGTGACCTAGTTTACGCATATATTTTCAACATTTCTATAAACTGCAGCGAGCCACCTTAAATGCGACTAAACACGAATAAAATGCACCATTAATCCTACTTTAATAGCATATATAGGTGCGCTTTTCGTCCTGTTTATCCTCACCTGTCGTGCTAACTATGGTTGTCAGAGTATTACATCTTGATATGCCAATAACAACGAGAAGAACTACCCGAACACAAATCAAATCCATTCATAAGTCTTCCAAACTTCTTTAGCCTTAATATTTTCTTTCAAAGAGCAAAAAAACTTAGTTGGCTGGCTCTCTGCGTATTTTTAGTGCAATTGCACTGTAATTTATTATGTCAATTTTGAAGCATTTAGCCGGACCAAATATTCTGCGAAATAATATTGACATTATTCGTCACGTAAAATAAGCGTATGAGCTCGCGAAATCGCTTGTCAATGACGGCATATTTTTAATTAAAAAATAATGAAATAATGAAAATGGCCGGATGACGGTTCAACAAATCGCAATGTGTAGACGCTGGTCACTGATCATGCAGATCCCGGACGTACGTAATGCGATAACATATAGTAGAATACAACAAAAAAAAGAAAAGACTAAAGTCTTAAAGGTGATCTACAGTCCGTCTACAAGCCTTTGTTTACATTTTTGCGTCCAAAATATTGAGCTTTATTCGACAACTATTTATATTTTCAAGCTTCTAGAGTATAATAAATGATCAAGAAACAACAATCAGGCTTTGCAAGAACCCAAAACATAGTTAACTGTCTGTATCATAAAAGTGGGCTCCTTTGTGCACATGCGCAGATCGGACTGTAGATCACCTTTAAAGAATTGGAGGATTGACATGAGACGGTAGAGTGTTCCATAGTTGAACTGACTTAATGAAAAAATAATTTCTAAATATATAATAGTTTTGTTTGTGGAAACACCACGTAAATTTATTACTGCAAAGCTTTCGATCCGTAAGCCCGGATCTTCATCAGTGCTAATAAGATGTGACTAGTTTAATTCACACGCCCTTTTTATATACAAAAGTGTCGTGATCTGTTGGCTCGCGTCATTCATTACATCAAATGTAAACTTGATAGATGGATGGATGCAAACTATTAATGTGGTCTAGAAACTTTTGTAAATTCAATCTAGTCCATGAGACCATGCAGCTACTCAAAGTATCATCCACGTATCTGAACCAGAAACCAGGTTTCAACGTTGCAGTAGCTAAGGCCTTCTTTTCAAATATCTCCATGAACAAATTAGCCATAACAGACGACAATGGACTTAATACTGTTTGGTTAGCTTGAAATAGTAGCTTTATTGTTGAGAAAGTTCTACTGTAATACTGAACTAATTTGCTGAGTATCACTTCTCGCGTCTTGAAATTTGCAGGTGTTTTATCCAAAACGTAAGAGTCTGTAGTTTCCCGTTGTAAACAGACCGTGGATGAAGTCTCCGGCAAACTCCCGTGAGATATTAATTATTCATTTTTTTTCTTAAATATTATGAATATAATTTATGAATAGCCGTCGTCGTCATGTTGGCGTCCCAAACCACTGAAGCGGGTCTCTACTCTCTCTATTACCACGTCTTTGCGGCAACGTGAAAGCTTATTGCGACGTTAGATGTTAGCAAACACCAGTTACACCACATCGTTTCTCATGAACTAATAGCTGTTTGTAAGGTTATTTTAAAAAGCTTCAAGTATTTATCACAGTAATCAAAGAAGCGCTCATTGTGTAGCTGAAATTGAGACGCGGCGTTAAGTTTGCCACGTCGTAGATCGTAAACTCTCTATTCACCCCGCTTCGAATTCATCTTGGTCTTTTACTAACTACGCAACAATAAATTTCCGAAATATATACTGTAGGTATGTTATATTGCATATTGTGAGCTTTGATTTAAAGTTCTTTAAGCCAGTTTTTCACTGGGCTCAATTTTGCGCGCTGAGCAAAATTTTTCTTTGTCTTTTCTAATTAGTTCCACCCCAAAAAATTACAAGATTTTCCGCTTCGCGTGCACATTGCGCCTAGTGAGAAACCGGCTTTAGCTTCAATACGAAACAACTAATTTTAATTGACCATGAATTTATACAGGGTGTATAAAAAAAACTGAACCCTTTCAAATTCAAATTAGCTATAACGTATTGTAGTAATTTGACAGCTCTCATTGCTTTGAATTAATGGTTGGGTAAGAACACAAGGTCTTGTACTCATGGGACAAAACTCTTAAAAACTTTTAAATTTTCTAATTTTTATTTCTTTGAGTTTCGTCCCATGAGTACAAGACCTTGTGTTCTTACCCAACCATTAATTCAAAGCAATTAGAGCTGTCAAATTACTACAATATGTTATAGCTAAGGGACCGGTCATTATTTATGGCGGGGGGTGGCACCGAAGAGAATGTTTTTCGTAGCAAAAATTTTGCTGACCCAACCATTAAAAAGTAAAAAAACTTGATTACCCAACCTCAAATATCAATTCAAAAATAAATACCCACCCCTGGCCAAAAAATTTACAAAAGGTACCATTCAGTTGTCACATATGTCCTTTACCACTTCTGTGACATAAGTTTGATAACGGATTGTGAAATTTTCTGCAGTCTGAAGTTTCATGTTGTCTGCACATGTAGCTACTTTCTTTGGAGATCCCATCGGAAATTGATCAAGATAGTGACTCTAGTTGATATATACTTTTCGTTGTTTCTTCACACATTTAGTAAATCTTAGTATAACACCAAGTTCATCAATTGCTGCTATTTCGCTAGCAAATCCATGTATAATAAACCCGGATGTTTTGCAATCAAAAGTGATGCAACCTTGATAGTGGAATAAGTTGACTACTGTAGGCACAATTTTTGGCCACTTAATAGTCAAAGGTCATGCATAAATAAGAACATTCTTTAATATAACCGCCTTACGGAGACTTTATATTAATTGTGCCACTCTAGGATCTAGAAGACCCATAGGTCCCATACTCGACTAGCAACATAATCAAGTTAGTTATGTTAATTCATTATATATAAGATCAATGTTAAAGGCAAGGTGGGCTATAAGCTATAATCATTTGTATTGCTTATAGAAGGCTAATTGCTGCGAATAAATTGAATAATGAATGTAGCACAATATTAAATAGTTGCATGATGACGTCAGGGAAACTAGTCAGACTACATTTGCAAGTTTTGCAACTCTCATCGCTTAAATTCCCCATACCTGAATACAAAATAAACAGTAAACAGTAAACAACGATTACCTTTTACATACCATATATAAAACGGATTTTTCATCCTTTCTAGAAACTCACTTCCTGAACTTTTGAGCGCAAATGTAATGTATTAAAAATGTATATCATATTCACAGCAGTTAATACCATTAATATATCGCGGGCGCAATACAAAACAAAACACGAGAATTTTAAAATGTTTTGATTTGCAAATAAATAAATAATATTTGATGTCATAAAAATTTTTAAATTTAACTCAACACAAACTGGTAAGTTCATGATATGTATAATTTACTTATATGTTGTTATATTGCAATTCTGTACCCTACTCCTTTGAAAATTGTTTGCAATTGCATATGATGTGAACATGTGGTCATGTATTATAGTTGTGTCATGAATTTAATAATACCCCAATGGCTTCGAAATAGGCAATGGATGAAAAAAGTCATGAATATTGAGCTTATTTACCCTTTAAACACTTGATCGTCATGCGCATACAGTGTATTGTTTGTTTCCAGAACCCCCTCAAGCAGACTTCAACTTTTTTTGTTAAATTATATATTTTGCTTCATACACTGCATGTGTGTGTGTTTGTGGGAACACTCATGTTTGGATGCTTGGCATAGGTTAATGGTAATTTCATTGGAGTCATCAGGGATATAGTTGTATATTCCTGAAATTACCTCTAAACACCTAAAACAGCATTCCCTAAAATTTTACTGAATTGTTTTCTTACATTGCCCTATACCGCTCTAACTCGCATTGCCTAAATTGCAGATTTTGCTTAAATAACCTAAAATTGCGTAAACTCGCATTATCTCGTTATCGCCACAGAGTAGGGCCTACTGTCGCCATTGCTTTTTAGTCCCCAATACTTCAGTGAGTCATGCTTTGGAAATGCCGACAATAATTTTTTATTACCCAACCCTTGAGTTGTTTTGTTTTTCATTTACCCAACCTTTTACTTACTCAAAATTTAGTTTACCCAACCCTTTTCTCTTCGGTGCCACCCCCCACCATAAATAATGACCGGTCCCTAATTTGAATTTGGAAGGGTTCAGTTTTTTTATACACACTGTAGTTTGAAACCAGCTAATTAATCATTCCTAGCGACTGTATTCAATTCCCAAGAGAGTTTAGAGCAATAGATGCTCTTAGCTGTAGCAAATCATCACAAATTTAATCTTCCGCAAGCTAAACCAATCAGAGCTCGGGAAAATCTGATCAATAGGAAGCAAAGGTGTGGTTATGCAAATGTTGGTAAATTTGAAAATTTCTGCTCGGCGCTTCGAGTGTCATTTTAACTCGAAGATTAACAAAGTACAAATAAAAGTTGGTCCAGAACTTCGCTTTAATGGAACTTTTCGAAATGAAATGCTTATGCCATGCAGAGAAACAGGTTAGTATCGAAATTAGCTATTTTGTAGACGTTTGTAAGTTGTTTTTGTTGAGTTATAGCTGTTGACGTGTTGTTTGAAACGCGTCCTAAAAATTTATTGAATTATTCGCCTCCCGTAGCGCTTCGTTCTTGCTTATTCCCTTCATTTTCTTAATATTTCTCCAAGAAACACCCCAGCTTTGATTGATTTAACTCGTAATTATTTGTTTTGTCTGCAACTTCAGGGGGAAATTCGACGAGAAGGTTAACTGATTCAAATCACCCAAAATATCGAAGGCTGTCGAAGTACACATGCAGTTGAAGAAGTACCGTTAAATGCTTTTGCTTCTTGCTTGTTTGTCGCTTTTAATTAAACCTTCCCTTGTACAACTAGAATGTCTTGTAGTTAAAATCGCTTTTCGCGCCCGCGTTCCTTACTTGTCGGCGATCACATGTACTTCGTTAAAAGCCGTTTTATACAGAACGTCGAGAGAATAAATAAGCGACGATCAAGGAATTCAACTCATTGAAGTAAGTTTTTTTAAATAACTACAATCTAGTATTATTTCAATCATAACTCGTGTTGATTTCTTTAGTTTAAATTAAGAAACTTAAATTTGTAAAGCCTAGTTTCTATTTGGTCGTTAGTTGTCGCTGGCACGACAAGTGGCTGATGTAATAGAGTGTCAACAAAAAACTCTGCAATCATTAAAACTGACTTGCATATCACACAAAAAGACTATTATTATATTAGACTATTTCACATCTACCGTTTGTCGTGCCAACGACAACTAACAACCAAATGGAAACTAGGCTTTAGTATCAAATGATTTTCACTATAAATATAATTTCATTGTAAATGCCCTGGAGTTTTAATAATTCAGCAAACAAATTCAACAAAGCTGAAAAAATCGCTACCGGGGGATAGCGCGCTATCCACCCTTCGTACAGTACGACCCAACGCTGTACAGTATTACGTATATATCTCTCTTACTTCCTCATTAGCACTAAAACCGTGCATGGTGGATCCAAATATTAAGACAACTTCAACTCTTACAACTCCCAAAACAAATACTTTTACAACTTATCCACTCAACTGATGGCGCCGCGCGCAAAGTTCCTGCTGCGAAAGTTGTTTCAACAAAAACGGTTCTTGTTCTACCTGCAATGCTGGACAAAACATTCTGCGACACTACCAACTATTTGACAAAATTTCGTAATATTATCGTAAATTTAGAAAACCTCCCCCTTAGCCCACCATTCAATGTTGATTGCGTTCGTAGAATACTATTAAAACTGTGTTGGACACATTGTTTTGAGGGGAGGAGGGGGGGCGGGGGGGCGGGGGGAGGACGGGTAAATTATTCCGATCTAATTAGCAAAAACAGCCACAAAGAAATGGGTTCTTTTAGAGTGTCGCAGATGGTTTTGTGCAGGATTGTAGCTTTGACGGCCGAATTTAGGAAAGTTTTTGCAGATTCTTTCAACGTACCTGAAGGAAACAGACAACATGAACGAACCTGTCCGACATCGAACTGTCTTAGATACCATACTTCCTTTATTCATATACATGTACCTTATTACTTAATTTAATTTGATTGTGCTTTGATTCAACTCGATTGGTTTGCATGCTGTAATTTGATCTAGGCGATGATATACAGCTGTACTTGCTTAAGGTTACAGAACACCTTTGAGTGTTAATTTTGCCAAAATATTTTTATTGGTTTCAATGAAAGCATTAGACTAGTTCTACTATCTGACCAAGTTTGAAAAAAATGTTGAAAACTCGCAGAGTTATTTAGTAAAATACATTTCACTGCAATAAGAAAAACATTGAAAATGTAATATTCAAATTCAATTTTCTCCCGAAAAATTTTACGGTAATTACTGATTTTCAAACGAGTTGTGCTCCTGCGGGTTTTAACCAATTTTTCTCAAATTTTCACAGGACATAGCTAAAGACGTCAGTTTCAAAACTGTGTTCGGCTTTTTTTTAATTTTGGAAATTTTAAAAATAAAGAGCACTTCACTCAAACAATTCAGAAATATATTGCAGTCGTCAAAGAAATCGCCATATCAGCGGAATGACGAAATAAACAAAAATTTCCGAACACAATTTTTTAGAACAACTATTTTACTGTATAAAAATGATATTTTCATAAATATAACTTAAAACCAGCAGGAGCACAACTCAAAAGCGTAAAGGTACCGCGATTTAAGATTTTCCTGAATAATTCTTACATTATTCTATTGTTTGTTAATTTTACAACTTTACCATATTTTGCATGCACTGGAGAACATTTGGTGAAAATGTGATGAAAATCGGACTGATATTGAGCGCGCAGTAGCGATTTTCCGCAAAACGCCAAAAAGTGTATCCTGTAACCTTAAACCGTCTCGGCATGAACAATCTCAAGTCCGTAATCGGCAAAACGCAATGTCAATATATATGAATTCGAACATTTAATCAGGGAAAACCACCCATAATTCAGTTTTTGTTTTATATAACACCAAAATAAATTAATGTTATCGATTTTTATTTAATTAAGCTCAAAACATATATATACCTGAGTTGCATGAAAAATGCTTAAAATTAAACTAAATTAATAGAAATCCAACAAATATGTCCCAAAAAAGTTTAAGTGAAGAGTTAATATATTAACATACAAAAGGTATAGAGTATATATGACGCAGGTAAAACAAAAGAAACTGCACCATTTACAAAATCAACCTCGATTTCTTTATAAGTGTAACACGTATATATGTATTTCTTATATCAATATACAGCAATCCGTGTGTCTATAGCTAAAACGCCGTAAATTTTCAAACTTGCTTATTGTCTTCGAGGGATATTAATTACTTATAGTGTCACTTGACTGCCGAGAATATTTAGAAGTGTGAAAAAGGCGAACTAACATAACTATGGTTCATGCATTTACTCTGACCCATCTTCACCAGAAAGACTTCTTGGCTTCATTGTCGTTGTCAGTGATCCTTCATTAACTACCTGCGTGATATTGATGTACGATTTCTAATATAGAAATAAATAAGTAAATAAATTAATAGGCCGTTGGATGAGGGTCGAAAATGTTCAATTCTGTAGCACCCCTCGTGTAACTACATAATTTTTACATGAATCTATAGATTATAACTTACTTAGTTAGAATCCACTTCCCCCCAAGCGAAATAGTTGCACAAATTGAAGTATAAGCTCTTCAAAGTTCACGCTTCCTCGTGTTTCGGAATCCATGAACCGCCATTGTTGTGTTGCAAATACGCATGCGCTTGAGCACAAAACACGTAATGCGCACGCGCAGATAAGAAAAACTGATCTCAATCTAGGACTGGACAAGAAAAATTATGAAATGTGCGAAAACAGGGCTGAAGTAAAACAAGATGACATCGGAATATTTTAAAAATATATGATATTTTTATGTTCTGTGCATTTTAATGGAGTTTACCAAACATTCTGAGCAATGTACCGTATCGAGCCCTCGCCAGGAACACTTCCAAGCCAACATTACAATAATAACTTATTTAAAATATTAATTAAAACATGATGTTATTTTATACTACAGCAATTGCATAACGTTTGCAAACAAATTTGTTTTTCAGGCTTTAAATATTATCACAATCCTAAACATTCAGGGCCGTACACAGCAGGGGAGGCAATATCATTATTAATTATTCATTGGATATTTGTGACGTTTTTCGGCATATAGGCCTTACTGCCCCCAGCTGATGAAAACATTCTGCGTACGGTCCTGTAAACGTTCTAGAACTCATACCGTAATTTATCTTTTTTTTGGGGGGGGGGGAGAGAGGTATTTCTAATATACACAAAGAATCTGTTTGCACGTTTTATTCTCTTTAAATATGCAACATCGAGTACTGTGATTTTCCGTAAAATATCATAATTATCTTTCAAGTTTCAAATACAATTTCACTCCACGATTTTATACATTAATTGCTTACAGGAGAGGGCTGGGGGTGAGGAAGAAGTGGTGCTAAACAAAGAAATGACTATATACCATAAACTAAGTATTACTCGGTATTCACAATCTTATTTATTCTCTAAATCTTTTCCCGTCAATTAATTTTATTAGTCCGGGTAATGGTTGTTTATTGGCTTTGCGTCTAATCCATTATTAAGCCAAAGAACGGAGGTTAACTCTTTGCCTCAAGGGCCAACGTACCAATTCTGAGTTACGCTGACTGGAACCTCATTACGACTCTGTTTTTGTACCAACCAATCCTCAAACACTCGTATTTCGTTGTTCATGTACGCCTTTAGCGTAGCCATGTTGGGGCTCGGGGGACCCCACCCCCCCCTGGTAAAATTTTGGTGCCCCCTGAGAAAATTTATTCTATAAAAAGAAGTGAAACATAGCCCACCTACGTTTTTGCTGCCCCCTGACCAAAAATCCTGCATGGCTACGTTTCTGGACATTTTGGAGAGAAGTGATGTTTTGATAAAGAGAAAACTACTCAGTCTGAGTCAGGTAATCTGTTGGTCTTGTTCCGATTTGCGTCTTAATGCTGTTGGATAGCATATTTAAATTTACTTGAGTGAGAATGGACAGTGTATTGTGGAAATTTAAAGCTGTTAATGCTACATAGATAAGACAAAAACTCCCTTTCTCTTGGTATGCGCGCGTCGTATGCGCAAGTTATTATAATTAGATTGCAAACGTCACGCCATTAATGCTGTTGCACAACAATACCTCCTAAAATCTACTACGCTATTTCCTTCTCCTTTGTTTTTTTTTGATAAACTGATCACGATGATTGCACAAATATACTGAATTGGCGAAAAGGCGTTCGTGATAAAGGCGTGCATGATCAACAACGTAACACGAGTGTTTGAACACGAAATTGGCTGGTACAAAAACCGAGTGCGTAATGAAGTTCCAGTCAGCGTAGAGCCTGAACCTCCGTTCATTCTTATTAATAATGGATTAAATGCAAAAGAAATAATAAACAACGAACCTGGACTAATAAAATTGACAGGGAAAGATTTAGAAAATAAATAAGATTGTGAGCACCGAGTAACACTCAGTCATATTTAGGGAGTGGTCATTATTTATGGGGAGGGGGGTTGGGAAATGGGAGGGGAGGCAAACGAAGTTTTACCCTTATAAATAGGTGGGTGGGTCAAAAAAAGTTTTAACACAGAGAAAAGGGGGGGGGGGTCATAAAGATTTTTGAACTTAAATACCATGTCTAGAGTTCTGATTTCTATAATCACAAATAGCAAAAAAGAAGACTCTGAAAATGCTATTTCCAACGATCTAGAGACTCAAAATTTTCAAAATTACTGCTCAGCGCCAACCATGGTAGCGCCTCGCGATCGTGGGAGTTGGGCCCACTAAGTTTAACAAGCTTTTTTTATCCCCCTGAATGACCCAGTTGTGGTATTTACATAAACATACCATGCAAGTACACTTAACTGATCAGATTCGGTCTATCAACGCACAATGTAACGCTGTATATCCAAAAATCTGTTTCAGAAAATGGTCACATTTCAATTCTAGGGGTGGAAAAATACCAAAAATTTTCTGGGGGAGAATACACCCAGACCCCCCTACTAGTACATACGATACCACACCAAACTTTTTGTCACCAACAACCATCTGTCGTCTCTACACACTC
>CACRXK020012923.1:0-14551 GCA_902702795.2 Paramuricea clavata
AAGAAAATTAGATCATTATGCATGGGATTGGATGTGGGCAAAAAATGGTTCGAAAATTATCTATCTATATAATATAGAAAACAAATGGTAAAATGTGCAGATGTTCAATCTGAGGAAAAGACTATTAGAAGTGGTGTCCGACAAGGTTCAGTGTTAGGTCCTATATTGTTTACAGTATTTTATATCCAGCTTATTGCATTAAGGTTGTCCGCCGACAAAGCAAAAAGATAAAAGCTATAAGCGCGAAAAATACGATGGGTTTAGTATGAATTAAATATTCATCTTGTATATTTATCATATGGAAAAAATTCAGTCCGTTAACGTTGAGAACGCGACTGAATATATTAATGTCATTTGTACTCGCGGGTCGTGTTTTATTAGGTCTAAAGCCACTCGCGCTGCGCGCTCGTGGCTTTAAACCTAATAAAACACTCCCGCTCGTTTTTTAAATAGGACATGAAAACAGGAAATCTATATAAACATTATACCTAACTCACGATAACGTGTCAAATTTGGATTTACTTGTTTTAATTTTTACACTCTCTGTATTGCAGTGTATTTGAGTTTGCATTTAATTCTAATTAAGTATCGCGGCAAAAGAGGCAAGAAACAATTTATGAAGTTAGACACAATAAGCAGAAATAATACTGAGTATTAGACATTTTTGGCATGCTATATTGGTTTGAGGAATGCAATGCTTAATAATTTATCAGTAATTAACGACGAAAACTACAGTCCAGCAACATGAAAGTGACTACATAGTCCCCAAAACCCTATTCCATGCTAGGATAATGATAAGTATTAATACTCCATGCTTCAGGAAAACAACGCCTTTGAGCACAAAATTGTTGATGGTGTATGATAGACTTGTCAGATACCCCACGTAAACTGACTATATGCACGCTGACGAAAATCCTAGACTGGTGTGGGGCCCCCGGTGTGTGGCAATGTCGTGTTGTGAATGTAATTTGTTCAAAGACAACATAATCTACTTAAGGATTAATGAAGCACAATATGGCACATGGGATTAGCGTGAATCTTTGTTTAAATTGACTTGGGAGGGCATACCCTGAAAACCGACATAAAAAAATTAGTTCTCGTTATTATGAATTGTTCGAACTTTTGTAATAATGTTAATAATGCAAATGAAACTGCAGTTAACATTGAAAACATATATTTTTTTGATAGGAAAACTTACAGTTCATCACAACATTGCGATGGCTGTGACATTCGACATCCAGATCCCACGTGAATTGCAATATTATGTGGAGAAATGTTTTTATATGGCTCTTCTCCTAAATGTATTGAATAGTCAGAAAAACGATTAGTAACGAAGGAAATGCGTATCGTATGACATACAAATTTAATATTTAAATTATTTATTGCGAAAAATACGAACTCATTATTAATATACAAAAGCTGCCTGTTACCATCAGTGTTCAATGCTACATGCAATTGTTAATAAGCAATTATTGGATGAGGCTGAGCATGATATCAAGAATTATTCAGACCGAGGTCAATGTTATCTGCCGAAGCGAAGCTGAGGCGGATAACATAGACCGAGGTCTGAATAATTCTTGATATCGTGCGAAAGCCGAATCCAATAATTGTTTTCTTATACATTTAATAAAGACATGAGAAACGTATAAAACGATTCCTGTTCTTGAGGTAGGAAAAGTACAATTTCAATATCAAACAGCTTGCACAAAGTCAAAGGTCAGCTAAATATTCTATTTCTACTTCTATTTACCCCTTTGTGGCTTTTTTCGTGCTTTCACTATCCTTATCTGCCAATAATTTGGAGAGTTCACTTTCATTCAGCGAAGCAAATCTGCTGTAGGCCATTGTTTGTTTGTTTTTTTCGCGCGCTTATAGGTTCAAGCTTTTGGACGCGCAAGGGCTTGGGCACGAGAGAGTCCAATAATTTTTTTTTGGATGCAAGTTCGATCCAAAAAAACAATTATTGGACGCTGATGACGTCATCGGCGGAAAATACGTAATAAATGCCGAATACTGAAAATTAGCTGGTGCTTTCTGACCAATTAGAAACGAGAATACATATTAAATGTATAATAATATATCTTACCTAGAGTTACAATTTCATGAAGAAGAATACCGTAGCTCCATCTACATCAATGAAAACACAAAATTTATATAGCTACAGATTAATGTTCTAGAGAAATTAGAACCCAATGTTGACTTATTTGGTGATGTTTATATGGGTACGATTTAGGCCCGTTTTATACGTCGAATTTTGGTCGCGTCGAATGCAAGTAGTTAATTAACATGCGCAACTCAACGAAAACGAACGAATATTCAGTTATGTTAATAAGCTAAGGATAGCTTGTTTTATATGTCAAGGATACAATTAAACATGCATATATGAAAACATGGTCATTGTTTAGCAAATGGCTATAAATGGAATCAAAACTACCGAAGTTTTATATAGTCTTTGGGATGTGTTATTTGGTTTTAGGCATACACATACTTTTTGACATTCTCTGCATGAATAGTGAATAGCGATGGAAATTGCACTTTTTATCCTTGTCTTTATGGAAATATTAAATTCAAATATACTTTAATAATGCCTTGATGCCTTTCAACCGTAGTCACGATGGACGAGTTACATGAGACCGCAACCTCTCAGCAATTTTTATCAGTTGTACTTAATCTTTTATTCTCCGTTTATTTGTGTGTACTGAGTGGGACTATTGAATAATTAATTGTTAGAGGAGGAAAGGTATCTCAGCTTAAGTAACGAAGTAAACCATGCATTAATTGTTAACCTCTAATCTGTTACTTCGGCGTTTCTATAAATTATTATTCCTTGCAATAGTGTCCAAGCGAACATCCCAACTCCACGTATTGAGGGAGTTTTGTTTCCTAACTTTGTGAGTTGTGGTTTAATGGTCCGGACTTTTTCAACGAATTGCAGTAATGCCTGCCTGTCAATCTGAACATTTGTTTTGGAGTTTAACATGGGCAAGTGTCGAGTCCTGTCTAAAATATTGAATATTTGACAATGCTCAATGGTTTCGAACAACTTATAATTGTATTGTCCTTGCGGGTATAAGTCCGTTCGCAGTGTAAATTCAACCAATGAGAATTAGCTCATTGTTACGTGGAACGATATGTGATTATAATATTCGTTCAATATCAGAAGATAATTCATGATGTGCTGTCTCTAAATGATCAGGCCAGTTTCTATGCATTTCTACGAACAGATCGTTCGTTTAATGACATGGCTAGAAATGAAGGACAGTCAGCGCCACGCATCGTGGGCGTAGAATTTAGGGAAATTATGCGCCCGCAACACACTGCGCTGACTAAGGACTCTTTTATGAATATTGATCATAAATATGTGTTTTTATCATTTGCTGCGTAATTTGAGTACGGTCGACTTTTAAGCACAAGACTTCCACAGCAAAATATTGTAAATATTTCCCAATTTTCGCTCTATTATTTTCAATTTTCGCGCTATTTTGAGCCATCATGTATCTCCTTTTATCGACCAGCGGCTATTAGCATCAATGTTTACATAATGGCGCAAAAGTCACAGTTGTACGAACGAAATTTTGGAAAATTTCGCAGCTGTTCTTCACTGCAAGCTCAACGGTTGTGAGAACTCAAGCTTGCAGTTTGTTAAAAATACAGACGATTTTAAAACCTTTTGGCCGTACGAATACAAGCTAGGGGGCTTCTAAAGCAACGGAAAATGACAGTTTGAACATCGTATAGGAAATATAGACGTGGGCATTTTGTCTGATTTCTTCTCGAACGACACTACAGGGTGTATCAAAATAAACGCAATTCATCTTTTGTGCTTAATAACTTTCGAAATACTATTTCTAGTTAAACGCTTTTAGGCTTACTTCAAAGCCTGTTCTTTTTTCTTTCAAACAAACTATTATCCTTGTCTCCAATGCTAGTGGTAATTGCACAGGAAAAGATTTAGTAAAACCTATCATTTTTAGTTGCTGTTTAATTATGCAAGTTTACTATGTTATTGTTTAGTCAGTTTAAATGTTAGAATTTTCTTCTTTAAACTTTAATATTGTCGTCACTACATCTGGAAAACCACGTAAGAACAAATTAAAAGTATTTTAAAAGAGACCAGGTTGTTTGAAAATCTAAACGAATGCTAAAAATCGTCAAAACATTCTGGTGTCTGAGCCAGAGTGTCATCGAATTGCGATGTAATGTAAACAGAAATTATAGCAAGTTGATGTCAGTCAGCTTAGATGGTCCAAGCCAAAATTATATCGCATTTGAAGTTTCAAACTGAGTTAAAAATAGTGGAAGAAATGCCGTAATATACTTATTGTTACAATCCATTTAATAAAATCCAACTTTTTTTTGTTTTAATGAAAAAATCAGTTATTTTCATGTGAACGATTTGTTATTCCATCTCAATTTTTTAATCTCCAACCGCAATAACGTAAAGTATTATTACCCGCGAACCAGTGAGTCAAATTTAAGAAACAACCCACTGTTAGAAAGCTGAATGGCTACGCTTTAAAATGAATGTAAACTTTAACGTTTTCGTCTATTATTTGTTTAGCAATTTACATTTCAGTCGAGGATTGCGCTTTTTTTTATACACCCTGTATACACTGATATATACAACGCGTTTTCTAAGTATAAACAATACAATTCTATTATGTTCTACCTTAATACCTCAAAAATATAATTTGGAATATCAACAAGGTCAGGCCGAAATAGATTACAACAAATGGTCATAAATAACAAATAACAACTGAAATCTAAACAACTGTCAGCTAGTGCAACTGTATATACACTCGGAAAACGGTCATAGATAACAAATAAATAACTCAATGTATAAACTGCCATTAAGTGCAAATCGAACTGCTAAACAAATTTTCAAAACTACACTAGCTAGGCAATAATTTTTCTTATTATTAATTATTATTATTAAAAAAATATTTACACAGGATAAAAAATGCTTCAGTGACTATTCACTGCTATCAACGCATGTCCTGTTTACCTAAAACTACTAAAATTATGAGTATAAAAAGTCAATATATTAAAAATATTAAAAATCTAACTGCAGTCAATTCTGCAAAGGATTATAATGAACTAAGGTTCTCTTTCAGTTTTCGTTTAAAAAGCATAAAACTGTCAATTTCTCTAATATCTTTGGGCAATTTGTTGAATTCAATTGCTCCATTATAATAAAAGGCATGCTTTGTGGATTCCAAGCGTATTTTGGGAATCCTGACACTTATTCCGTTGTTCCTTGTGTTCTTTACATGTTGTAACCGTTCAAAATAATTGTGAAAGTTACTACACACATTCCTGTCCATGCATTGTTTCACCAGGAAACACGTTTGCAGCTTTGCAAAGCTCATCAGGTCAGGTAGTCTTAGATCTGCCGATTCACTTGATTTTATTACTCTAGAAGCTCGATCCTGGAGATTTTCAATTCGTGAAGTTTGGGTGGCATTCAAGTTTAGAGTAACAACACTGGAATATGTTAGTAGTGGCATTATCATGCATTTGTATATAGATGCAGCAGCGTCCATAGTTAGAGAAGATCGTATTTTCTTAAGCAACCTTAACCTGCCAGATGCTTTCCTAAAAGCCTGACCAAAATGTTCTTTCAGGTTTACATTCTGGTCCACCAAAACTCCAAGATATCTATATTTGGTTGTGAAATTGATCAGTTTATCGTTTAGATATACTCTTATGGGGTTATTTTGTATTCTTCGACTAGTTCCCAGTAACATAGACTCAGTTTTTCCTTTGTTGAGATTTATGATTAGATCGTTCTCATCTAACCATTTAGCAACAACTTGCATTTCACTTGTAAGTTGATTTTCAATTTCAGAAATATCTTGCCCAGCCAGGAACAGAACTGTGTCATCAGCATACTTTATGATTTGTGCACTAATGAGATAGTCGTCGATATCATTAATGTACAATATGAATAAAAGAGGCCCCAAGATAGACCCTTGACAAATCACATTTATTTTGGGTTTTTTTCGAGAGGATTTTTTGGCACGTTTGCCGATGTTTTTGCACAATTTGCACATGAAGTTGATACACAACTATTAAATCGAACTGCGCTATACAAGTTTCAAAACTACACTAGCTAGACAATGGTATGCAAAAAATTTAGTGCATGAACAAATATATATTGTAAATGTTTAAAATTTAAAAAACTATCAGTTACCTGAAAGTTTAAAAGCCGGATTTTCCTCTTTAATAATCACAAAACTGAACAAAGAATGCAAAGAATGCACGAAACAGCACGATCAGTACGAACTACAAAGGCAAATTTTCCATGAGGCATGCCATATATGGACACGAGTTCCATATACGGATAAAATTAGCCCGCAAAGGGTGTTGAATACACATTCAAGCGGAAAGAGGTGTTGAACACAATTTTTTCTCCCATATCTGAGATTAGGATACTCCCAGCTCGCTCGCTGGTGCTCGCTCGCTGGTGCTCGCTCGCTGGTCGCAATAAAATGTATGTTTTCGATTGTATTCAGCGAGGTGGGATTGCGTGCGGCGAAGTGAAACATGGTACTATTCAATTCGTTTTTGGAACAAGATCCAACTTTTCTCCCCACTTTCTTAATTCTCAAATTGTTTATTAGATTTTTACTGGTTGGGGTTAGAGAAGGGCTTTGGGTTGGGATCAGTTTATCTTATAGGTGGAAGCAAATTGGCATATTTTTTAGAAGAATCGTCTATGTCCATCAACTCTTTAGCAGGGGCGGCGGAACTGGGGGGCTAGGGGGCTAAAGCCCCCAGAAGTAAAAGTGTTAGCCACCCCAGAAAATTCTGTTTTTTCTGGAAAAATTTTGATAATTAAGGAAAAATTTAGGGTATTTTTTGAAAATTTAAGTATAAGGGGAAAAATTTGCTATATTTTGTTTAAAAATAGTGTTTGTCCGGAAAAGTTTTTTGTTATAGGTCCGGAAAAAGTTTTTTTAGTCCCTTTTCCTGTATATGGCCGGAAAATTTTTTGTACCTCTAAAATGGTACACTGACCGAAAGATTTTGGCGACGGGAGGGGGGAGGTCACGGAAAAAAATTTAGCCCCCCCCCCTAAATGAAATCTGTTCCGCCGCCCCTGCTCTTTAGCACCTAAAACGAGCCATATAATGGCATTAAAAATCAAGGACTATATAATTCTTGATCGCTATTATTGGCCCATAATTATTTACGGTTGATAGTTGATGATCAGTTACAGTGGTCCTGGCTTGTCAGGTTGAGTTGCCCATAGACATATAGGCGGAGGGTACGCCAGAGCCTCCTGTGTCCCTGTCTACTTCTCTACTACACTACATTACACCCTACCACGAAAGTTGCCATTTTCAGGCCAGTGTTAACGCCGGAGCAGGCGTCTTGTTTTTACATCACCTCATAAAAATTAAGAAAAAAACATGTTTGGGTGATAGAATGAACATATAAACCTACACATCACTGGCTGTTGTAAAACGTCCGTGAAGTAAATTTTCCAATGCCATCCATTTGACAGGAAGTAAATTCTACAAAACCGAATAACCACTTAATAAGTAAACTAAACTTTAACGACACACTTACATATATCTTCCCCAATTGTATATTATATAAGTACTATATCTGCGTATTTTAATTAGATATTGCGGTTAGGCTATATAATTTGCATGAAGTGGTACAATAATGGTTGATGAAGATTATTATTTTTGGTTGACTGTGAAAACCAGACATTACACTATAATTTTAAGGGAAATCAGAAAAGACTTTTTATTTTCCTGTATCAGTATCGTGTTTTAACTAATTCCCGTGAATTGTATAAATTTCGATCTTTAAATTGATGTCCGATATCACAGCAAGGCATTCAGAAAATTTGAACACCGTGCATTAAGTAGGTACTTGAATAAAATCCTGAAAAAAAATTCAATTCTTACACTCCACTATATATGGAAGATGGATGAAAAGTCGCACTGTGACTGGTTGTATATTTAAGGAATAAAACGGAACATCCTCTAACAGGTTGAAGACTGTACATTGTATGCTATATACTAATGAATTAACTTAAATTCAATTGCTGATCTTGCCCGTGTACAAAAATGCCAGTATCCATTCCAGAAGGTAAGATATTAAATAATTCATACCTGATTATTTCGTATGTATTCCTCAGCTGCACTGATATCTCTTGCCAAACCAAAATCAGACACCTTTGCCATATTTCCTTCGCCAATGAGAATATTTCTAGCGGCTAAATCGCGATGAACGAACTGATAATACAATAATATTCGTTAAGAATCACAGCGACTTTGCATGACTACGCATGCATGGATTAAGAAATGAATGTAAAGACGAAAAGGCATCAAAAAGGAAATGGTATACAGGGTGAGTAAAAAAACTGACACCTTTGTTATTCAAATTAGCCGCGAAGGTATCAGGTTTTTTTAGAAATCAACCATATTGTTAAAATTTGAATGTCTTTTCAATTGTACATTATGCTGATCCGTACGTAGTGCGTGAAATATTATTGATGGGGAGCACATGTCAGAAAAAGGAGACCTTTAGAATTTGAAATAACGTTTAAACAAAAGATTGTCTGGTCCTGGGAACAATCTGCAATGCATATTGTCCGTAGATCGCATGTTACGCACTCGTGGGCTTAGCAAAGTGCTCCAGGATCAAATTATAACAATGGTTGATTTATAAAGGTATCCTTTTTCTATTATATGCACTCCATCAATATTTCACGCATCAAGGTTCAGCATATGTGCAATTGAAATGGCATTCAAATTTCAACAATATGCTTGATTTCTAAAAATTTTTAAACACCCTGTATATACATTAACCAGGGGCCTGTTGTTCAAAGCTGGATTATAGCACTATTAAACCCTGGGTTTAAATACTTTATATATTTAGTTTATATATTTCTGCACGTTAAAACAAGAACTCCTACTGATCCAGACATTCCATTTATAAAGAAATATTCCCAAATTTAAAAAAACTAATTGTTAGGAAATTTGCTTTGAATTTTAGGGTTAAGCTATAATCGGATTTCGACCAAACGGCCCCCGGACTATATATTGAACCAGGAACATTAAGTTACCCCATGCAAGGTTTAATTTAGAATAACCAGGAAATTTTTAACCTGGGTGATTGTGCATGCATGTGCATGTATACTATAGTTTTCTGAATTCTCATAAAATATTGATTCTTTGAGAAACTTTCTCTAAAGAATTAATATTGAGAATTAAGGAAACTATAGTATACATTTTAAGGTTTTGCCACAATAATAATCAAATAATTTAATAAATTGATTGGAAAATTTGGTTTCATAATTAAACACATTATTAAAACAACTAAATACCTTCTGAGAAGAAATATGAGCCATTCCGTTTGAAATATCCACAGCAATTTTTAACAATTGACGATGATTTAAAGTTGATGTCATGTTGATATAATTCGATGAGTTTTCAGTTGAAGGATAGACTCTACTGTTGAGTAAAAAATTTCGTAGGTTTCCACCAGGACAGAACTCTATCACCACATGAAGTTTTTCTGAAGTATTATAGAAAGTATTCTATCATCCAGTGTATAGCATACAAGGTTTAAAATTCCCAATAATGAAACCTTTAGTTTAAGAACATATATAGCTTTAATAAATTTCAAAACCTTATTTTCTACATATTTTACCCCATTATATACTAGATGATATACTTCAAGTATAAAAGTCATTATATCACCATGTTTTATATTTGAAGCAGAAATTACTTGAGAAAAACAACATTGTAACAAAACATTGAGGTCACACAGGAAGCCATTTTGAAAGCGTGTGCGTACATAAGAAACACTGCATACGACACCGGTACCGGCGGAAAACAGTTTTATTTCTGAATGTTAATTAATAAACTGGTATTTGGATATTTTATTTTCTTTGTTAAGAAATTTATAGTCCAAACATTGATTTAACATGAAGTATTAGTAATTGATTAATACTGAATCTGTGACTGAACGCAGGCTCGCGATTAAGTCAGTGTTGCCATGGCAACACAATAAATTTAATTTTTATTATATTTTTTGCTATATTATTATATTTTTTTGAAATACAAAAACATTCTGGAGACTTGATGAACGGTTGTACTGGTAGAACAATTAGTGTTTGAACTATTTTAATCTATTAACATTGTATATTACTTTAAACTACGGGACAACAAATCAGTTGCATGTTTGAATTATTTTAATCTATTAACATTATACAGGGTGTCCCAAAAAACCCGAAAACTATTGAAATCACCAATAGCAATTTAATTGTTTGAATTTGAATGCCTTAGCGCTCTGTTGGTTCCCACGAGTGCATAAATGATTGACATAAGTAAATTTTATGCATAAAGAAACTGTTTAAGAAGCTGTTTTTAATTCCCAGGAGCAGAAAATCGCGCACTTTAGCAGGAGATATTCCTAACTAAATTCTAATACATGCACCTTGTCAATATTTTACGCATCATTACGTCCAGCTGTTTGGTAGGGCATTCAAATTTAACAATAAGCGATTTCAATAGTTTTCGTTTTTTTTGGGACACCCTGTATAGTATTTTTAAACTACAGGACAATAAATCAATTGCATGTTTTGCATATTTTTATATACATTAGCATACTCATTGTAAATTTAGTATTTTAATTAGTTTCATATAAATAGGAGGAAATATTATTGTAAAAAACATTCCACTGAAGAAGCCGTAAAAGGCGAAACGTTTGGAAAATATAGTTTGTGTATCTTTATGCCTCAAGAAATCTTATAGCAAAGTTCATACACTATCCAGACATGGTACCTCACACCCATTCATATATATATATATATATATATATATATATATATATATATATATATATATATATATATATATATATATATATATATATATATATATATATATATTGCATCTAGCCATGACAGAAGATAAATTCCTGGTATAACGTAATAACAAAAACTTGATGAAACAGTTGAACAGACTATTTAATTACATATATCTGGATTCTTTGTAATCTGGCGATTCCAAATCGACTCGAATACTTCTCGTAGCTGCAATAGTTAAAAAGAAAAAAATAATATCATTAAAGTGTTTATATTTTGAGTCATATTAATAGTAAAATATTAATTGAATGATAAATTTTGGTAGAGACTAAATTCTAGATATAATTCTTAAAACTTGATGAAACCTAGATAGTTTATATATATATGGAATCGTTGTTATCTAGCGACTCTAAATCTAGTCGATTTATTCTCAAAGTTCATGTCCTTGAAAACATAGTAGCCAGGGCCTATCAGAGAATTTCGGGGGCCCGGGGCCATATTTTTCCAGAAAATTTTGGCGAGCGGCGGTAATTTTTTCCGGAGTTTAAAAAAAGGGTCAAAACAATTTTTCGGCTCGAACATCAGTTTAACTAAGGTTAAAAAATAAATTTTTTTTGGACAAATTGCTGTTACAACATGGGTCAAACCCCTTTTTTCGATCAATAAATGCTAAATTTTGCCGGTTAAGAAAATTTTTTTCTTATACCATTAATTATATCAAAAAGCGTTCGAAATTATTTTTTTAACAGTAACAGTATTAAATGGCTTTATTAGCATGACTTTACATACAAGTATTGCTAAAGCTTATTAGTTAATTTATAAATATTTACAAATGCAAAATGTTTTGTGGTAATATGACACTATGAGTAATACAAGGAATAAAAATGAAGTTATTGATATAAAGAAAAACCTAGTTTACAAATGAATACTCATCTACCTCCTTAGACCGAATGTCTAACAAAATAGACTGCAGTGACACATAACCGACGCTAGAAAGTTGAGAAAGATCATGTAAATATAAAAAGTAAAGAACAACATCTGATTTCTTTCATACGCGCGGTAAAAATAACAATTTCTGAGCCGAAAGTGGAAAAAAATTGGGAAAAATGGGAAAAAGATAGCACATCCAAAAACTAATTCAGCTAACTTACGAATGAACCATGCCAAAACGTTCCTCAAGTCCAAAACAAACTACCCGTAGGCAAGTTCAAAAATAGATTACCTTCTCTCTACAAGAGTTATCTCACCAGGTTCATCATCATCATCAGATATAACAATGTCCTCTTTTATGACAATGCTTTTATAACGACTGAAATGGTGAAGAGCAACAAATTCAAAACATGGGATAACATGAGCTAAACCACCGAAATTGCGAAACACTCGGCTATTGAATATTGGCAAGTAATTACAGTACATTATACATAGCTAGCTTTGATATTTGTCTTACAGTGTTATTTTTATTGTCATTGATTATTTAAGTCATATAGGAACAGCTGATCTATATCGTATTTACAATGTGAGCCATAGTAAACCATAAGATACAGATCAAATTTGCTAAGCAATCATTTTTGGCGATATGGTTTGTTTTAGCCTATAAAAGCTAAAGTTTATGTAAAACAGTACAAAATCTTTATTCAATTTAGAAATACTGAGGAAACATAATTTAATTTTGGATTTATGCATTAATTTATTATTTTTAATAATATATATGTACCTGTCCAATAATATAAAACCTGTGGGCTTGTAAATGGGGGGTTTATATATAGAGGTGCTTAAATTTGTTAATCAGGTTTTAAGTAAATTTTTTATATTGCATTAATGATCACAGCAACTGTAACTAATTTACTGGGCATATTCTGAAAGCATGCATACAGGACTGTACAGTAAGTTCGACATGTTTAACAAAGTCCACAAGCAACACCTTATCTCTTCATTAATAGAGGTTTCTTCATAAAAAGGGGTTTCTTCCTCTGGGGTTTCTTCCAAAACTTCATCTATTTCTTTCTCTCTCTGAATCATTTTAAAAATAAACCAGTTTTATATTCTTGATTTATTCTCTCTAAGAATTAATCTTGGCAGCAAATAAATGATCTCGATTTATCAGTGAATTGATTGTTACTAGTGATTTGCAAGTCAGTTTAGTTGAAAACAACGAAAGCTCAGGTTTCGCTAAACATTGTTGCGTACTGCAATGGAGAAAACAGAAAAGCAATATACCAAGCGTGAGCGTTGACGAAAAAACATTGAAGACCCACAACTACGTATCGTAATTGAGAAATTTCAGTCCAAGGTTAATGCATGTGCAGACGTCTTTCCGCAGTGTTACCGTAACCTATATAGGTTACATTTAAGAATTAAACATACTTACAAAGTCTTCAAGAGAGGGTTGGAGTTGTTGGAGTGGTCGAAGTGGTGGTTGTTCTGCTGCAACATACAATGTAGGCCCTATCTCTCAGGCAAATGGATAACACTTCCTTTGCATTCCATTTAAAAAGTGTTGAGGTTCGAGTAACACAAAGTTTCTTTGCCCCATGGAGTGTGTTTAATAAAGTAAGTATACCAAATAAAACATTAAAATGAATAATTGATTTGTGACAGGATGTACAATAAGACTGTATTTTGCAATTCTTCACAACTTAATGAATTTTTTTCATTAATTATTCAAAATATCTATATGAGTGTGCCTACAGTAAATACAAAGAATATATACATTTTTCATATCAATTATGATCAGGCTTTTAGCTGTCGGATGCTACCTTTCTTGTATCAATGCGATCAAAAATAGCTAAACACGATCCGAATTGGAAATGCCAGTCGAAGTCGCATTTTTCCACCATTGGGAACTGCATTAAAAGCTACTGTCTGAGTATTGAAATTATTCTCATTTGTGATTCAAATTGAAGTCCCTTGAGTAAATATTTTACAACACATGTGTAAGCATCAAATTTTGATAAACACATAATTAAGACAATTTTAAAACACTGGAAGCTTGCAAACTAGACTCACAATGGCAAATGGCCTACCAATTGGGCAACAAACATTTGGGCAAATTGTTCGAAAATTGGAGGAACAATTAAATCCCAATAATGGAAAAACGCTAATTCAACCAATCACTTTAATAAATCAAATTGATTGGGTGTTTAATATCATTAAATATTATATATACGATATTTATAAAAATGTAAAACAATATACTGTATCTGTATAAATGTTACCTGGATATGTATGGATTTTGCGCAGGAGGAATGGGAAGGGGTCATGAATGGGGAGGTGTCATCACAGCCAAGGGGAGGGCCAAAATATTTCATGCTCGTCCTTGATGGGGGGTGACAGTCTTTTAACTTATTTTTTCATTAGATTCCACCCCCCCCCCCCCTGGTAATTTTTGACACGCCCTTAGATACCTTAAATACTGGAATGTAAACATCCTGGTATTTTCATCTTCAAATAGGTGGTGAAACAAGCCATAAATTTCTGCACTCATTTGAGTTTCATTATTATTATTATTATTATTATTATTATTATTATTATTATTTAAATTTATTTAAACACGGTAACCTATCAGTTTCCTGGTTTTCATACGGCCGTGCATCTATTTACAAAAGTATACTATCTACAGACTAAAAACTAATTAATATCGTAATAACAAAATAGCATGCAATAATTGTTTGAAATCATATATATCTAAAATAGCGACATAAATCATGCAAACACTCAACA
>CACRXK020012924.1:0-14549 GCA_902702795.2 Paramuricea clavata
TATTAAATAAAAAATTTATGATGTATCTGCATATTCTCTAATAGTGCTATACAATAGCGGTTTACAATTACATTTACAGAAAACAAACGACAATTACTGACAGTTCCGCCTACGTAAAAGATTGAAGACTAATTATATATTGTGCACAATTTAAGGTGGTCTATTATGGTCTCACTAAGACAAAGATGGACGAGTTGAGCTTATTTTAGATAATTTAACATTCAATTTTAATTTCCTCTTGGGATTTGTTTATTGTTCGTTTTCCATGCAATCCCCAACGGTGGAAGAATGTGATTTTGACCGGCAATTTTTATTTGGCGAGTATATGGCCATTTCGTTACGATTTTAAAAAGAGTATCATCGAAAAGCTAAATAACTGTTCTTTCATTCTATGTAAAAATTGAATTGTTTAGCCACGTTTATGATGCACGACAGCCTGTTGAATTCCCATAGCGTTTTTAGACACCCTGTATATATGTTGATCGTATATCTATAGTGTCATAATTTTGAAAGAAAGTATTCTCTTTGTAATCGGAATTATACGTAATAATTCTCGCATATATAATGATAGTAAATTTTTTATATTCCTGAGTATTCTTAACTTTTTGTTGATTTTACAACAGCAACTTTATGTTACATGTATTTAATTGTTACTTCCTACCTAATTGTTACTTCTTTCTTTCCAGATCTGACGTCATCTGCTCCAGGCAGCGCGTAAGTTTTCCTTTCTTTGGCGATAATATTTTGCAGAATTGATAATACTTAATTTTTTTAGTGTGTTGTACAACAATGTTTTCATATACTACAATGAATAACTACAATACATATCATGTCAAATCCATTGATATTTGACTGGTCCGTATCATAAACCATCCAATTTATTTCACTTAAGGTGACGTTACCAATATTCATATTTAAAAAAATCATTAATAGTTCATAAAGCAAATTCAAAAGAAATGAATGTTTAATCAATGTTTGTAAATCGGCTAAAGATTTGTTCTGATTTACATATAAACTTCATCTTAAACAATGTTTATTTTTAAAATTACTTCGCCAATGAACTCATAAGATGGGTCGTTTTTTAAGTATGTTACTCGGCTCGAGTTTGTATATCAGATAAAGATCGGCTGTTCATGTTTTAACTTTGTACTTATACAATTTAAGGAAATTAGGTTAAATTGATGACTTGAGCACAATCACGGATGTGAAAATTTTCCACTCATTTCAGATGACTTTTTTAGTCACGATGTATACTGATAATTAATACTATGCAAGAAACAACTCGTTTCTTGCCGTTGTTCTGCGTTATTTTAACAGATATAACAAATTTTGAACTTTTAACAAATTCATCACAAGCTTTATTTATCAGCGACCGAACAAGACCGAACTATGCGAACGTTAGCCTGCGAACAGGCTCTTGAATAGAGAGCATGTTCGCAGGCTATGCCAACGTCAATACTTGCATGCGTTTTTTGAAAAATAAACAGAGAGATGACGCATTAAGTTTTCTCTTCCCAGGAAAGATCATAGAGATTATAAATAACACTAGAGGAGGCATCGAGTTTAAAAATTGGGAACGCAGCTAATGGGGTGCAAATTCAAGTCCCGGATATAAAATTGTGCTCTCATTGGCTGATTTGAAACTCGTCACCAATGGGAACACGAATACACATCCGGGACTTGAATTTGCCCCCCCAATAGTCGCGTTCCCTTTTTTTTACTGAATTAAGATTACAAATTTACAATGCCTCCTCTAGTGTTATTTATAATCTCTATGGGAAAGATAGCCAAACGTTTGTTCATTTCTCATCGAAATTGAATCAAAATTGTGTCGATTTTTAATTGGCCAGTTCCATTTTGTACTGACGTGTTATTTTGTACTTATCGTCCTGGGGCTTGCAGTTGTGTAAAACTATTACAATTACTTTTTAACTTTAGGATTTCTATAGTTAAATTTTAGTTAATTAATTTGTCAACTTTTCCAAAAACTCTGATTTTATACAACTAACGTTTAATAGACGAACATCCATAAAACTCAAGTGAAAACTTAATCGGGTGGTAAATTGATAATTTTTTCGTTGCAGGTTGAGAGAATTATTTCAACTTTCGAAAGGTATTTCATACTTTAAAATCAGTCAAAGATAAGCTAATCGCAAAAATTACTGATCATTTGAAGGCAGACTATAGTGTAAAAAAATACATGCACCCACCTATCTCCAACGTGGAGATAACAAGGGTAATACACACCTTGGTATTTTATGGGGTTTTATGCCTATTGCTAAACAAATACAGACATACAGATATTGCACAGCACATTCACTATCAGGGTTTTTGTATCTGCGAAGCAGATATCATATCTTGCTATCGCAAGCGTACCGTACTGTATGTTAGCACATAGCCATTCAGCGACGAGCTTATATAATTTAAAGCCAATCAGCGATTATGTTACATCGTGTCCGCCATCTAACCTGCGAACGGGCATGGTTTTGCCTCGTGTTATTCAGGTGTTTACATTGCATGTGTTTGCCATTTTGGCGCGGCAATTGCTAGATAGTATACTTCAAAATAAGATTTCCGTTTTTATATCTATTTTAAAATAAGTTAGGGTTAGGTTAGGGTTTAGGTTAGGGTTAGGTTAGGGTTAGGATTAGGTTTAGTATTAGGGTTTAGTTTTGCGTTAGGATATTTTTTTCTCCGTTATAAAACAGGAAACCTTATTTTGAAGTATACTATCTAGCAATCACCATTTGGGCACAGATTTTCAGATTTTGGCTTCAAAATATCTTGATTTTATCGTGATTCTCGTGTTATTCAGATGTTTACATTGTGTTTGCCATTTTGGCGCAGATTTTGGCTTCACAAATATCTCCATTTTATCTTGATTCTTGAATTGGTTGTATTGTTTTCTCGAGTATTCTACTTGTGAAATTATTCCGAAGTGTCTGTCAACATGGAAATTTATCCTCATCTAGCCAGCGTGGCCACGCTGGCTAATCCTCATCTGGTATGTAGTCAAATACAACATGTTTTTATTACATATTTAAATACCAAATTTGTGCAAATGCCACATATTTTTATTAATTTATATAAACATTTTAAGCCATTAGTAAAACAATCATTGTGTAATATTTTAAACATGCAGTCAAAACACAGCAGGCAATATTCACAATGCTGTGCTGAGTGGTTATATTACTACCTTAAAAAATAAGCAGAAACTCGACGTTTCGATCGAGCCCTTCGTCAGAAACTCGACGTTTCGAGCGAGCCCTTCGTCAGAAACTCGACGTTTCGAGCGAGCCCTTCGTCAGAAACTCGACGTTTCGATCGAGCCCTTCGTCAGAAACTCGACGTTTCGAGCGAGCCCTTCGTCAGAAACTCGACGTTTCGATCGAGCCCTTCGTCAGAAACTCGACGTTTCGATCGAGCCCTTCGTCAGAAACTCGACGTTTCGATCGAGCCCTTCGTCAGAAACTCGACGTTTCGATTATTATTATTATTATTATTATTATTATAATTCATTTATATAGCGCCATTTCCCATAGCTCAATAGCGCTTAACATCAAGTGTTAAAAATATATACTAAGTGTTAGAACATAGTGCATGCATTAACTACTAAAATTACTATACTATAAAATTACTAAAAAATAATTATATGCTCTTCTCGTTAAGAATATAAAATTACTTTATGTTATGTATGTTGATAATATTAAAACAACAACTATATAGAATACTATAAAATTGATAATCTTGTTAAAATAATAACTTAGTCATAATACTGTTTAAAAAGATGTGTCTTTAATCTGGTTTTAAAAATAGGCAAGGTCTCACTCTTTCTAATATACTCTGGCAGTTCGTTCCACAGTTTCGGTGCAGCAACTCGACGTTTCGATCGAGCCCTTCGTCAGAAACTCGACGTTTCGATCGAGCCCTTCGTCAGAAACTCGACGTTTCGATCGAGCCCTTCGTCAGAAACTCGACGTTTCGATCGAACCCTTCGTCAGAAACTCGACGTTTCGAGCGAGCCCTTCGTCAGAAACTCGACGTTTCGATCGAGCCCTTCGTCAGAAACTCGACGTTTCGAGCGAGCCCTTCGAGCCCTTCGTCAAGAGTTAGTGGCTACTAACTCTTGACGAAGGGCGTCACTTGACGAAGGGCCTTCGCTCGAAACGTTGAGTCTCTGCTTATTTTTTAAGGTAGTAATATAACCACTCAGCACAGCATTTCTACATTGGTACTACCCACACTGGTACAGACAGTTTTAGTAAATATTCATAATGGCATGGAGATATGCTACTGTTTTAGGAGGCTCTTTAAATACAGTAAAGAGTAAAGTCTTATTATTTTAGACTAGCTCTTGATCTTTGAAGCATTGAGATAACTGTGCGCTTGATATAGGTTTTAGATAGTTGTAAATGTATTTCATAGGCTCATAGCATACTTGTAAGGCCCTTTCGATCGTTTTGTCATGTAGAAAGCGCCATATTACATATATATTGTCAAATTATTATATATTGCATACAATATCAAAGGAAGCTAACGTTCTCAGGAGATATTGAATTATATCCTGGTCCTACTGCTGTTCTGTATAAAACTGTTCTGTTGAAAACAACAGTCCAAATAAACTGTCATACCAGTTATACCAGTACATTTTGGTGTTAACAAAATTTGTAGAAATATTATCAAATGCTGATAACAGAATCTCCACCTGCCTTCATAACATTGTCATTTTGCTTTCTAACATATATAAATGTTTTTTGTTTAGAGATTAATACAACATTGATGAATAAATGTGACTGGATGTTGGTTTGATAATGTTGTCACAACAACCTACTTCCAAGACAATCTTACCTAAATTCATCAGATCAATGGCTGTGTTGTGTGAATATGCTGTGTTAAACCGAACAGTGTGGTATATCGGCATTAACTGTGTACACGATTGGAATTGAATTATATACTTCACTCAGACCTTGAAAACATTCTCTACTATTCAGTGGTCTCCGATATATACAAGTAACCTCTTTACTACAGTAATGCATGTTCCTCAAATAGTTTTGTGTACGGTATGTTACTCAAAAGTTAACATTGGCAAGTGTAAAGAACAAGTGACAGAATTTTTGCTTCATATGATTACAATAAAGTTTGCGTGAAATTTTTGTTTCCTGACTGCATAATTATCTGGTTACAATCATAATCACATTATAAAATTAGTCAAGTTTTTTTCGGGTGCATGGGGGGAGGGCAGTTTGGTGCGTTAATCCTGCTGCTTTTCCTGCTGTGTACAGTGCAGTTAGATGTGTACTGCGTGAATATGTTTGACTTTAATATCTTATTCGCTCTTTTATTTATTATAAGTGGTGAAATATTTTAATTGTCACATAGCATCTTTATTATTTAGTTCCTTTTAAGAAAATACAAAATGTGAATCAAGTTGTTTTGCAGATACATGTACGCATCGCGTACCTATTTTTTAGTGACAGGTTAGATTGTGAATAGATAGACAGAACTGACGTGAAGCAGATCGAGGTAGATTGTGAGCTTACAAATGACGCTTTAAGCAGCCGCTAGTAAACAATTATTGGATGAGGCTGATCATGATATCAAGAATTATTCAGACCGAGGTCAATGTTATCTGCCGAAGCGAAGCTGAGACGGATAACATAGACCGAGGTCTGAATAATTCTTGATATCATGCGAAAGCCGAATCCAATAATTGTTTTATTATACATTTAAAGACACGAGAAACGTATCGATTAAACGAAGTTTATTATTTATTCAAAGGTTAAAATCAACTTTACATCTCTCTTTCAGTATTTTCAACTTCACTAAATTTCACACAACTATTAAAGGGAAATGGCAATATATTTTTTTATTTTCCCATATGAAAGATCATTTGAAACTATTTAATAACTTCTTTCACCGATTCTTCATATCTTGCTTAGTTCTTGAAATATTTTCACTTGAAGTAATGAGATGTCAGCCATCTTGGATAAAATTTTGATCTCATTAACGGTAGTTTTGGTGACGTCACAACAGAGATTAACCATATAAAAGTATTCGTTACTGACCAAATATTGATTGGTAGATGTTTTAAAGGTTTCAAGTGATCTTGATATTTCCAGGAGCATACAGAGTATAATTTTGGGTGATAGAAATATTGCGTGACTCCTGTTGTGACGTAACATGATATCCACAAAAATCCAAGATGGCGGACATTTCATTTCTTTCGATTAAAATATTTGTAGAACTAAGCAAGATATGAAAAAACGGTAACAGAGTTTTATATATGGTTTTAAATGTTCTTTCAAACGAGAAAATAAAAAATATATTGCCATTTCCCTCAAAGGTTAAAATCAACTTTACAGTTGTTTCTTTGTTTTTTTTCGCACGCTTATAGGTTCAAGCTTTTGGCCGCGCAAGGGTTTGGGTACGAGAGAGTCCAATATTTTTTTTTTTGGATGCAAGTTCAATCCAAAAAAACAATTATTGGACGCTGATGACGTCATCGGCGGAAAATACGTGATAACTGCCGAATACTGAAAATTAGCCGGTGCTTTCTGACCAATTAGAAACGAGAATACATATTAAATGTATAATAATAGTCCATACCTGATTAATGGCTAGCTATTTGGCTAGCTATACATAGCTACAACAAAACCCAGTCTAATGGAGTTTCGTTTTTGCTGTTTTAGAAACGGGACTACAAGTTCAAGTTCAAGTAACAATTGGAGGGCAAGGTTCGTAAATAACTTTTAAGATTCTTTTCTTTATGATATACATTTCTCAAATTCATTAATAATTATCCAGCGTGGCCAGCTTTATATTCTGTATGTTTCACTTTATGGTGACAAAATAGTTTTACATGTTCCGTTGTGAATTTATTTTCTCGCAGAATAGTTGCCTGACACGGACATATATACTATTTAATTTACATATACGGATTTAGATTTGAATATCCTGCGTGTGTAATATTACTTTTATTTTGAAAATAAATATTTTGTTCAATAAAACATTTCAAAATTTGTCCACATGGGTTGGGGGATTGGACAAGATTAGTCAGGTCAACCCGCCTCAGGGGGTCGGGCAATAGTTAAGTATTGATATATTAAAAATCTATGTCTCCACATTTCCCCGAGGTTGGGGGGGGGGAGGGGGGGGTTACAATTGACAATGGGACAAATATATATGTTATAAGTTCATTGTATAATTGCATGGCGATAAAATATATAACACTTTTTGTTTGTGGAAACACCACGTAAATTTACTACTACTACAAAGCTTTCAATCCGTAAGCCGGGATCTTCATCAGTGCTAATAATATGTATAAAAATATTATTAGCACTGATGAAGATCTGGCCTTACGGATCGAAAGCTTTGCATGCAGTAATAAATTTACGCGGTGTTTCCACAAACAAAAAGTGTTACTTATTAAAAATATATAACTCTGAATATTAACATTAATATTCCGCGTTAAACATGTACGGATATTAACATTAATGTTTTGCTTAAACTGAAACTCTAATCTTTATCCATTTAAAAAGCATAACGAACCAGAACAATGATGACTAAGCACATCAAATTTTATATAGCCTCTACAAAACGCATCAGTTGGTTTGTTTACATACTGACTTGACTTGTTGTTTAGTCAAATCTTTTTTTTTTTGTTTTAGTCTAGTTTTTTTTCAGCAATTCGTTTTTCATTTAGTTTAAGTTTAGTTTTAGTTGAGCAATTAATTTTTCACTTAGTTTTAGTTTAGTTTTTGTTAAGCAATTGATTTTTCAGTTAGTTTAGTTAAGTTTTTAGTAGTTTGTTTGTTTTTTGGTTTTAGTTTAGTTTTTGTTCAGCTGTTAGTTTTAGTTAAATTTTTGTTAGTTAGTTTGTCATTTAATTTTGATTAGTTTTTGTTCAGAAGTTGTTCGATCGAAGGCGAATAATTCTAATCAAGAAATGGATTTTTGAAAATCTAATGCAATAAAATGGCAAACTAAACTTTTATCGACGGAGAGCAACGGAGACAAGTTCTTAGAAAGATTATGTTTATACTGTGAAGAACAAAAGCGACCCAAAATCCAGCGTCAAATTATGCAAAAGTACAACCAAAATATTCGCTTCGGACAAATACTTCCAGAGATAATATAGATCAAACATGTAAAAAAATAGGGTTTTACTTGTCGTAACTGACACATACTCTAAGTTTTCAGAAGTAGAGATTGTTACGTCAACTTGAGCGAAAGGCTGCATCCCGAAGTTAGACTGCATATTTACAACTCATGGTGTACAGAAAATGATTAAAACTGATAATGGACCACCTTTTGATGGTAAAACTGTCTGTACCAGTGTGGTAGTACCAATGTGAAAATGCTGTGCTGAGTGTTTATATTACTACCTTAAAAAATAAGCAGAAACTTGACGTTTCGAGCAAAGGCCCTTCATCAAGAATATATAGCTCTTGACGAAGGGCCTTCGCTGGAAACGTTGAGTTTCTGCTTATTTTTTAAGGTAGTAATATAACCATTCAGCACAGCACTTTCACCTTTTAATGGGAATGATTTTAAAAGATACATGGCTGCTTAATTTAGGAATTGAGTGGAAAACAAGCAGTCCGTTGTGCCCCCAAAGCAAGGGAAGTGCCGAAAGTGTGATGAAAGCGTTAGGGAAAGTGATAAAAACTTCCATGTTAGAGAGAAAGAATTGGAGACAAGAACTTCAAAGATTTCTATTAAACTACCGCTCAACACCGCATGCCACCACAAAGATACCTCCATGTGAACTACTATTTAATCGAAAGGTGCAAGAAAATCGACCCGAGTTGTCAACACAAAATGTCGTAAACAAGCACCGAAAGGCCAACGAAAACATCGACAAGAAGAAGATCAGTAATAAGCAGTACTACGATGCTAAGAAAAACACCAAGACATCCAAGATCAAGGAAGAGGACATTGTTGTTTGTAAACAGAAGCCAAACAACAAGTTATCTCCAAGATTCAATCCCGATCGTGGAGAGGAAAGGCGAAACAGCTACGGCACGAAATGGCAGCCGCACCATCACGCGTAATGTGACTTATTTCAAAGTAGTTAAACCTGTAGACGAACAAAGAAGTGATGAAAAGAAGACAACTACCGTGGAAGATGTACAGGATTGGAGATGATATGCAGGACTTCATGGAAGAAAGTCAAACGATAGCAAGAAGATCAACGAGAAATCAACGACCTGTAAATAGATTTGGTCACTCAATACCACCCGGACATATTTCATAGAACTTTAGTATGATATGGACAATAACGAACAAATCATAGTTATTCCGTTGAGTTTTGTTAGAAAAAAGAGAACAATGTAGTGATTGACAGATATACATAATTTATAGAATAAATTATAATGCGCGGGAAAAATAAGAATACATGTAATTAGGGCGGGAAGGAGAAAACATAGAGTTTGTATCTAGTAAGTCAGTAAAGGAAAATATATAACTATAAAGATTGTTTGATTACTACAATTAGTAATCAACTATCAACAAAGCTAGTTCAGTTTAGCTTTTCTCTTGGAGTAAAACTGGATCAATAAGAGTTAATTCTTACTGGACATCTGGGAAGAACAGTTCACTGTAGAACTGATAGAGTCATCCAGTACATACAAAGTTGGTAATGTTGAGGTTATTTACTTATTTTATTATTTATTACAGCACCACCCACAGTCACACAACAGGTATGTAATATTTGCACATTAATTATTTTAAGCCACCATTGCGGACTTGCTTGGAACGACACTGAATTTAATGACTGTTTCAGGAATACCTTTATACTTCACAAAATTAAACGAATACCGTTAAAGAGGAAAATATTTTGTGCACGGATATTACTCCTGGACGGCATATTTTCGATGTCATAAAAAGCGAATGCAATAGATCTTGTAATCTTCCCCTCAGTTTTACTACATACAAAACAAAATGAAAATACAACAGGAATTTCTGAAAAGAGCTCGTCGAAAAATAATTTTAAAGTAACAATAATATGTCGTAGCAAAGTTTGCAAATTGAACTACATACTGTACCTGATTATAAATAATTTTAATTCATATTTCCGCAATATAAGTTAGAGTATAGGAGGTTTATATCTGATATATTGCCCCCGAGGACCCGTAGCGTCCGAGGGCAATATATCAGTTATAAACCGACTTTAGAGGTTTATAACTAACTTATATCACATTTGTGGAGGTTTTCTATTTTGTCATTTTCAAAATTTTTTCTAATAGCTAATGTTGTTCGCTGTAATCTTTCTATTAAAATCGGTTTATTTGGTAAACTTTAGTAAGTGTTAGTAGATGTTGCCATTTATCGGGAGCCATTTATCCCTCAATTCTCTTTATTTGCTACCAAATACAATACATTGGGGCCGGTTATTGTAGCCGGTTATTGTAGCCGGTTATTGGGGCCGGTTATTGTAGTAAATCTAACACAAACTTTGATTGGTTCAGTATTGCGTTACGAATTGTCTTTGGCAATTATTCTGTGTAACATTACTTTAAAGCCTGCTGCACACGAGAAAAACTTGCTGAGCTAACCGCCTCGTGTGGCAGCTACCTCAGCTATGTATATTTTCACCGCACGTTGGGAAAACTACTCAACAACAACATAATTGACAAAATCATTTGCATTTTCCTTCATTTTGTTCAAAGTCACATGAAGAAACTATGGTCTCTCATTGGCTAATTGATTCAAGCAGCTCTGTACTTAGCTCGCAACATCCGCAGACGCTGAGATTTTTTCCTCGTGAGGTGAAAAATATTAAACACGATAGATATTTTCCTCGAGAGGTCAAATCCTCACGAGAACTATCCGCACACGAGAGAAGTGCGATGGCGGTTAGGTGAGCAAGTTGCTTTCGTGTGCGGCAGGCTTAACGGAGTTATTACTTACTGTACCAAACAATTTTTACAATAACTTGTTTTGTTGTTTTTTAGATGGGTTAACGCTTTACGACGTGCGACAATATTGCCGCTGTAACCAAGGGGAAAGTTGTTATGCATAGTATAGTTTAATATCCTATATTTTTATACGTGTGCCAGCCAGATGGCAAAATAAAAAACACCACTTTAATCGCGAATAACATCCCTGCGAGCATGTCTTAATTACCATAAAATTCAAGTGTTTCGTTATGGGACAAAATATATATAGTTTTGGTAATACACCATTCCTGACCATAATTACGTCAGGAATATTGCCTGCGAGCATATTAAATTATACACACGAGCATATTAAATTATACATTTTGCTTCTATAAAAATATGATAACTTGTTTTCGCGTTTGAGATGTTAGGCTTGAGCAAATGTCATATACACGAGAACCAGCTGTAAAGCCAAAGTGAGTTTCCGGAAGGGTGTATTGATTCTACACCTTCAAGCAGTACGCAAATTTGAATGCATATTGTAATCATTTAGTTAAGTATATTAATAAAATGAAAATATTAAATATGTAAATGTGAAAATTTATAATCCAGCTGTGTGAATTAATATAATTATAACTAGCAATGTACTGTTTAGACCGTTTAATAAACGAGCAGGAGTGTTTTATTAGATTTAGACCTAACAAGACGCCTGCTCAGGCGTTCACACTGGCCTGAAAATAACGAGATACGTGCTATGGTGCAAAAGGCAGGAATACAAATCTTAAACCGCAAGCAAATTTTATGGACTTTTTAAAAAAATAAAAGACCTTTTCGTGAGACGTAATGGTGCAAATCTATTACTAGGAGTTACTATCGCAAGGAAAGTGCTGCCTTTATGGCGCATACTGAATGCAAAAATTTATACTTCTAGACAATTCCCGGTTATATCCCCAATGTTTCCTTCTCGTTCATCATTTGAGCCCGTTCACAAACTCATTCTTAAATTGTGTGCAAGGAATACGAGTAAATAGCCAGCATGAAAATGAAGCCATTGGGTCAAAAGTGGATATTAAGGTCTATTAACCTATTAGCTGACAATGCACTACTTTAGTATTAATTCTGGTTAACGCCAGACCAATTTACGCTGTAACGGCAGACGATTTTACTTGTTAGTGGCAGAGTACTGTCAGTAAATGGTTTAACAAACACATCTGCATTGGTTTCTTATTAACCCATTAACAGGCAATGCACCCTGCTTTAGTATTCTTTAGTAACTCTTCAGAATTTGCTCAGAGTCAATGTGAGTGCAAAACAGAGAATATTGAAGTATAGTAAAATGTTAGCTGTTTACATCGTTGCCATCATGGTATAGTGGTAAAGACTGAGGCCATCATGAGCGATAGTTGTGGACCGTTTCCCGGGAACTTTTCGTATAATTTTTTCTGTTGTTACAACGCAAAACAGAGAATATTGAAGTATAGTAATATGTTAGCTGTTTACATCGTTGCCATCATGGTATAGTGGTAAAGACTGAGGCCATCATGAGCGAAAGTTGTGGACCGTTCCCAGGTAAAACTCTCGAAACTTTTCGTATAATTTTTTCTTTATTCTTTTCGCCATTATTTTTCCAAAAATGTCTCTAAATCGCTCCTCCAAACAGCTGAAAACTCATATTTTGAGAATTTTTTGTATATTAGGACAATTCTGAGTCGATTTAACCAAGGATGACGAGAGATGAACAAGGATGAAGAGCTCTGAAGAGAATTCTTCCGTAGGGTGAAATCGAAAATATCTACATACGGCTCGTGTAACGCAAAACAGCGAGTATTCACGTACTGCAATTTTTTAGCTGTTTACATCATTGCCTTCATGGTATAGTGGTAAAGACTGTGGCCATCATGAGCGAAAGTTGTGGACCGTTCCCAGGTAAAACTTTCGTATCATTTTTCCTTTATTTCTTTTTGCCATTATTTTTCCAAAAAAGGCTCTAAATCGCTCCTCCAAACAGCTGAAAACTCATATTTTGAGAATTTTTTGTATATTAGAACAATTCGGAGTCGATTTAACAAAGGATGACGAGAGATGAACAAGGATGAAGAACTCTGAAGAGAATTCTTCTGTAGGGTGAAATCGAAAAAATCTACATACGACTAGTATAATGGAAAACAGCGAGTATTGAAGTACTGCAATTTTTTACCTGTTTACATAGTTACCTTCATGGTATAGTGGTAAAGACTGAGGCCATCATGAGCGAAAGTTGTGAACCGTTCCCAGGTAAAACTCTCGAAACTTTTCGTATTATTTTTTCTTTATTCTTTTTGCCACTATTTTTCCAAAAAAGTCTTTAAATCGCTCCTCCAAACAGCTGAAAACTCATATTTTGAGAATTTTTTGTATATTAGAACAATTCTGAGTCGATTTAACCAAGGATGACGAGAGATGAACAAGGATGAAGAGCTCTGAAGAGAATTCTTCTGTTGGGTGAAATCGAAAATATCTACATACGGCTAGTATAACGCAAAACAGCGAGTATTCAAATACTGCAATTTTTTAGCTGTTTACATCATTGCCTTCATGGTATAGTGGTAAAGACTGTAACCATCATGAGCGAAAGTTGTGGACCGTTCCCAGGTAAAACTTTCGTATAATTTTTTCTTTATTTCTTTTTGCCATTATTTTTCCAAAAAAGTCTCTAAATCGCTCCTCCAAACAGCTGAAAACTCATATTTTGAGAATTTTTTGTATATTAGGACAATTCTGAGTCGATTTAACCAAGGATGACGAGGGATGAACAAGGATGAAGAGCTCTGAAGAGAATTCTTCTGTAGGGTGAAATCGAAAAAATCTACATACGGCTGGTATAACGCAAAACAGCGAGTATTGAAGTACTGCAATTTTTTAGCTGTTTACATCGTTGCCTTCATGGTATAGTGGTAAAGACTGTGGCCATCATGAGCGAAAGTTGTGGACCGTTCCCAGGTAAAACTTTCGTATAATTCTTTCTTTATTTCTTTTTGCCATTATTTTTCCAACAAAGTCTCTAAATCGCTCCTCCAAACAGCTGAAAACTCATATTTTGAGAATTTTTTGTATATTAGAACAATTCTGAGTCGATTTAACCAAGGATGACGAGAGATGAACAAGGATGAAGAGCTCTGAAGAGAATTCTTCTGTAGGGTAAAATCGAAAATATCTACATACGGCTAGTATAACGCAAAACAGCGAGTATTCAAGTACTGCAATTTTTTAGCTGTTTACATCATTGCCTTCATCGTGTAGTGGTAAAGACCGTGGCCATCATGAGCGAAAGTTGTGGACCGTTCCCAGGTAAGACTTTCGTATAATTTTTTCTTTATTTCTTTTTGCCATTATTTTTCAAAAAAAGTCTCTAAATCGCTCCTCCAAACAGCTGAAAACTCATATTTTGAGAATTTTTTGTATATTAGAACAATTCTGAGTCGATTTAACCAAGGATGACGAGAGATGAACAAGGATGAAGAGCTCTGAAGAGAATTCTTCTGTAGGGTGAAATCGAAAATATCTACATACGGCTAGTATAACGCAAAACAGCGAGTATTCAAGTACTGCAATTTTTTAGCTGTTTAATCATTGCCTTCATGGTGTAGTGGTAAAGACTGTGGCCGTCATGAGCGAAAGTTGTGGACCGTT
>CACRXK020012925.1:0-14548 GCA_902702795.2 Paramuricea clavata
TCATCACACCCTGCGCACGTTAAAAGATCTATCGTATATAGTCAGGGTTTGCGCATCAAGAAAATTTGCTCGCGTGAAGAGGATTTTGAGAAACACTTACAAGAACTGTCTAGTTGGCTTAAAAATAGAGCATATCCAACATGGCTCATAGAAAGAGAATTTAAGAGGGTCAGGGAATACAATATTGAAGCGGAAAGTAATATACTTAGAGAAAAAAGTTGTAAGACAGGAGTGCCTTTAACTATAGCTTTCCATCCTTTGTTAAAGCACTTTGGTTTGGTAATTAAGAAAAATTTGCATATTTTGTACTTAGACACTGAAGCTCGTAAAGTATTTACCCCTGAACCATTTACGGCGTTTAGAACAAGCCGTAATTTAAAAAGTTACTTAGTTAGAGCTAAGGTACCACCATTAGTAAGAGAGAAAGGATGTAAGAAATGTAATAAACCCAGGTGCTTGACGTGTCAAAATATTCACGAAACCGACACTTTTAGGTGCACAGCTGATGGTAAACAATACAAAGTGAACCATCATTTAAACTGTGACTCAAAGTGTGTGGTTTATCTTTTGACATGTAAAGTGTGTAAGAAGCAATATGTTGGTCAGACGACAGATAAATTCCGCTTTCGATGGAACAATTATAAATCTTGTCAAAGGAAAGCAATGTCCAACAAAGCTCATACACAAGCCTTTTTTCATTCGCATTTCTTAGGTGAAAACCATAATGGCTTAATGAATGACTGTGATATAGTCATAATTGATAAAACCAACCCAGCAGAACCAACGATTAGGGAAATGTACTGGATTAATAGACTTATGACAATGTACCCCTCGGGGTTGAACATTGAACAGGATTCTGAGGAGTATGAATAATTATGTTCGTCTGGTAGGGTACATAAGTAGGGGTTTATGTTAACGATTTTTACTTGGAAGAAGACAATAAAGTCGAAACGTCAAAAAATATGTGTTAGTGATTAACTTATATATATATATATATATATATATATATATATATATATATATATATATATATATATATATATATATATATATATATATATATATATATATGGTTTCGAGTGCAATTTGGGAAAAAACATGCGCGAATGAATTTTTCAAAGACTATCTGAAAATTGAGGAAGTCCGAAGCCGAGTAATTTCAAGTCTTTGAAAAACTCATCAGTGTATGTATTAATTGCAAATGGTACCATGAAAATGTACCATGAAAAAGAAAAAACAAAAGTTTTTTGCGAATATAGGAAAAAGTACTGATCATTAACTGAATTACCATCTGTTTCGGTTAATCAACACAAACATAAAAATTTAGAATCTCATCCATTTATTTGGGGGGGGGGGCTTGTAGTCCCTAGACTCCCCCCCCCTGCCATCGATATTCTATGCCGATTTTGAAACATTTAATACTGCAGTTACTGCAACTATTCGGCTGAAATAAATTTTATCGTATCTAGAAAGGAATAATTTAAATTCTGATATATTATACTAAGAATTTCATGCGATATTAACTGAGCTATCAACGTTTTGAATCAAACAAGCATTTTTGACAATGCTGTAAATTAGCATCAATAGCCTAATATTAAATTTAAATAGTATTCCGTCAAGTTTGATAGATATCGTTTAATTCTGGCCCGTCAAAATAGAACTAATTGATATTTTTGCTTTACTTCTCACGGTCTGTGAAGAAATATCAACAAAATTGTAGGGAATAATGAAAAAGTTAATTTAACGTGTCATTGAAATACGCAATAATTACGAACGAATGATAACTGTTTTGAAATTAGTTTAATAGGCCATTTTATGCTAATTTTTAGCATGGTCAAAAATGCTTGCATATTTGAGTTGAAACATTGACATTTCAGTTAACATCTTATTGTCATTTATTAAAATTTAGGTTAGCCCCTCCTGGATACAATAAAACACAAAATTATTTGAGTGTAATTGCAGCTGTTCTAATTTCCCCGCTATATTAATTTAATTGAACCAAATAATTTTTATTTATTTTTTTGTTTAATTTAATTTCGCCAAAAAAAATGTTAATAATATTTACAAAAGTTTACTAATTCATTATTACAGCAGGGCTAGGGGCCTACTAGGAACCTATAAGGCTTTTGTTTAAGACCCCGAGACTATATTATATTTACAGAAACATTATTTGTTACAGACTAAAGATAATCAGTTCATAATCAGTAAATAAAGATAATTATATGTACAAATAGGACAGTTTATATCAATGCAATTTCCATTTCGTTTTCATTTGATAACAAGTGTTTTTTAATACATGTTTTAAAAGAAGTGTAATGTATGTGTTTTCATGGGAACACCCTGGTGCTAGAATGGTTTCAGGATGTACATATTGAGCCGTATATTTGTTAATGAGCTACCTCGTTTTCAGGGCTTCTCGGCTGCCGAGAACTGGAGAAGCCCTGGGAACGAGGATGCTTAATAAACGACGGTTCAAGACTGCTAAAACCTTTCCTGATAATCGCATATGTATCTAGATTTCAACAACGTTAAAGCGACACATGTATCCACGCAGGGTGTTGCAGGGTAATGTGGTTAAGAGACCTAATTCCACGTTATATTCTGCACAGTTGTTTTCTTCTCTCGGTTCAGCAGGTCCCCATACAGTGTCGCTCACATCAGTCTGATCAAACAACCAACTCCATTTGCCATCGACCTAAATTTATAACGAATTGTAATCGAACAAAAATTGCACGACACGAACTTCGATTTGTACTCTATTACATTCATTTTGAAATCTGAAACAATTTGGCCGGAAACACTCTTCTTGTTTACAGAAGACACCCCCTTCCGATGGTTCCCTCAATTCGAAGTACCGTAATTTCAACTTTCAAGTTTTGACTATCTGCTGTTAAGATTTATGACAAATTCTTTACAATTGTACGATAGTTTCAGTATCCATATTTTTTTTGTTTTTATATGCAAAAAATTGCCTAGGCAGTCACAAGTATTAACTCATGACAAATTGAATTTCTGTATTTTGCTCATTTGCGAATTTGCCATATTACATTTTTCTTAAAATTGATTGGCTGATTGAATCATATAATTAACCCGGTTAGTTGGCCAAGGTTAGCACTCTAATATGATTGGGTGAAAAAGGGATGTAATTTAAGCACTGCTATGAGTGCGATTCGTGCTGCAATCGTACTGCTATTAATAGCCAATCAGATGCGGGAAACACGACTGATTTCAAAATGAATATAATAAATTGTTAAATTGAAACTATATTTGCACTTAGCTAAATATTTTTAAAACCCATTCGTAGTATATATGTTAGTACGTAGGTATAGAGTATAAGCATTGATTCCAACACAAACCAGTGAGTTTTGTTGAACACTGTCAAGAAATTTGGACGAGTGCAAAAATAGCAAAAATATTCCTGAGTATAGCCTCTCGTTTCATGTACGTTGTCCTCTAGATACAACATACAGGCCCATTTTAAGTTCGATTACAATGTGCATGCATAATACAGACACATGAATTATTGTGTGGAGTTTTGCAGTTTCCAAAGGAAACTAATCACACCCCACTTCCAAGTATTAGTTTCATATTGAAATTCCATTATGAAATATTTTCACATATGACAAGTTTCTGTTTTACATGAGACGTTTTCCAATTCCACACGTTGATTTCACATGTAAAATCGTCTTCACATATAAAACATTTAGGCCTACATGTGAAAAGTTCACATCTGAAATGTTCCAATTCCACATATGGATTTAACATGTGAAATCATTATGTGAAATTTCTGTAGGAGTATCCAATAAAATTCAATATATATCTTCATTTGGAACGGGACTATACGGATGATGATGGGAGAGATCCCGGTGGGATGATTTCGTGTTGTGGTGCGGTGCCCAGGAGCATGTAGAAAACAAGTACACCACATGCAAGTGCAAATATATATATGGCCAAAGCTTATGATTCCAAACACTTAAAAAACTAACAGACTAACAGAGTGATAAACTCAAGCAGCGAATCTAAAGAAAGGGTCAATTCACCTCAAGTGTGTATTGTGTATTTCACAATGTCTGATATCACGACTGGGTAATTAAACAAACATGCACATTGCTATATATATATATTGGTTGGCTGGGCGAAAAAACAACACACATGTAACCATGAACTGATCATTTCTTACATATACCAAGACAAAAACATAGATTTTGAGGTATATTATATCTGCATCGCGTTTCCTAACCTTATTATATTCTATTGGCTATATCTAAAACAAAACCAAGCAAGTCATGTCACCTTTTGACGAAGTAGTCGTCAAATAAATGTAATCCTATGATAATCATCTGTACTTTAATTGCGTAACTTGGGCTTAAAAATTAGGTGGTGTGTGGGTTAATTTGCCTGACGAAAGTGTGTTGTCAAAAAGTGATGCAAAGCGGCTGGGCAGATGAATAAAATCGTATATGAGGGTTTCCATGGGTAGCGCAGAAGGCACAAGTATCGAATGCAGATGTCCCAGATAAAAATGAAATTGACAACTTAATTAATGCACTTTGGGGCAAGATTCTACATCATTCGACGTTTATTAATTTAAGATTAACAATGATTAGGATGTATTTTCCCCCAGCGAAACAAAATTGATGGCTGTTCCGTACCATTGGCGGGCGATCACTCCACCCCTCTCTAAATTTATTACATCCCTGAAGTCATCTGTGACAATCTGAATGTGTCCGGCATACACGCAAGCAAATGATTTGAACTTTCTACAAAATGTATTGAGGCGCATGGAGACAACAAAATAAAATCGTATTACCTTCTCTGCACCAACGTACATAGAACGACAGTCTGGACACACTCGTTTAATGAAGGAGCGGATGGAAGGAAGGGTGATGCGAACTTTGGCAAGAACGGCATTCTTTGCAGCACACTTATTCTTCGCTTCTTCGAAAGTTCCCAGATTATCATCTCTGAATAGATAGCAGTGCTTGAAGTTGCCATACCACCCTGGTTTGCAAAAATCTGTAAGAATATCGAATAAGATCATCAAATCATGGTTAAATCATATTTTACAGTCTGCACGCTTTGATGAATTTGAACAGCTGTCTATTAAACAATATAAGTAGGGACATTTTTATACAAGCAAAATAAAGTCACGGTTTTTAAGCCGTAAAAAGACGGCAATACAAAATTCACGACTAATTAAAAAACAATGAAAAATTTACGACTAATTAGATCCGATCCGTATTTTTGGACAATTATTATTTGTTGAAAAACAAAATATCTTACTGATGTTAAACAAAATCTAAAGGCAGTTAAATTTTCGGTTTACAAAATTTAAACAACTGCCGTTGCTCTAGCAATAATGACGTTTCAAGACAGTGAATATTTTGGCTTTAAAGTAAGAAGAGGCATCGGTGAACCTAAACTTTATTTCATAAAATGATTTCTCTTAGTATACTCAATTACCTTAACAATTTAAAAAAATTCTCTTGAGGAAAAAATAAAATATCATAGAAATGATCAAATTTATATAATTTTTGCTCAACAGATATTTTTTTAAATTGTCAAAATAACAATTGAATATACTAAAGTTTTAGCAAATATTGCTGCCCAGAAAAATGAAGTGCCCTTTTGAAATGACTGCCCCCGCCGCTTCACGTTGCTTCCGGCGCCGTTGCCCCCCCCCCCGCCTTTCTCGCTTTTTTTTTTGCTCGACGGTGAAGGACAAATTGCGAAACTTTCCCTATTTGATAAAAGTTGGCGGAACACTCAGCCTCGTACGCCTATGTCTGGCATACTATTATTGTCGTGTATCTGAAATGGATACCGACTGCGATAAAAAAGGGCTTACCAATATTCTTTTTCAAACACCAAGTATTCTTCAGTGTAGTTACTTTATTTGAACAACAACTATGGCTGAAATAACCAGTATGAGTGCTTCCACCATGGCAATTACCATTGTACTCTGGATAACCAAGACCTCCTGCGCTGTTCCATGCACTAAACAACAAAAAACATATTAGGCCAGGGTCAAACGTCGAACTTTTCATGCTCCAAACCTAATGCAAATGAAGTGAAAAAGAGAAATTAGCTCATTAACATTAGGTTCGGCACACGAAAAGTTCGACGTTTGACCCTGGCCTTAGAAAGGTAGGAATTGTGACAGGCTGCAGTAGAAATATATGTCTCAGTTGCTGATCATAACAAGTCACGTTTTGGTTCAAAAGTTGCGAATAGTTCATTGCTGAATCCTTTTTCCAAGCATATAACAAACTATTGCCGCCTAGCCTGTCTTCTTGTTGATATTCTTCGAATCTTGACTGCACGTGCAAGATGTTCGTATTCGGAATATGTTTTGTAATTATATTTCGTGTATTGTCTATATTCCAAAGATGATAGTTAACTGGGTATGAATATGACCAAAATCAATAGGTTTTTAAACAAATATTAATTTAACAGCTAGCCAGGTATAAATTCCAATTTAAACTCAACTCGAAGCACATACGCAGAACAGTGTCCATACTCTGCTTCACTTGCTATTCGACCAATATCTTCTTTCGATGGTTGAATGGCACCAAATTCCTTACACACATTCTTTGCTGTTGCATGATTAAACTCGCCTTCGACTTGAAAAAGTTCGTTGTTAATTATCCCAGCTCCATGAAACTTGACCATTCCTCCATATGGATCTAAAAGGAATATTTAATAGGTACACTCGGACCTCTGATATACGAACACTGAAGAGGCAGTGTCCGTATTATATATACTATATATATATATATATATATATATATATATATATATATATATATATATATATATATATATATATATATATATATATATATATATACACAGGGTGTATAAAAAAAAGCGCAAACCTCGACTGAAATGTAAATTGCTAAACAAATAATAGACGAAAACGTTAAAGTTTACATTCATTTTAAAGCGTATAAGCCATTCAGCTTTCCAACAGTGGGTTGTTTCTTAAATTTGACTCATTGGTTCGCGGGTAATCATACTTTACGTTATTGCGATTGGAGATTACAAAACTTGAAATGGAATAACAATTGAAATCGTTCTCATGAAAATAACTGATTTTTTCATTAAAAGAAAAAAATGTTGCATTTTATTAAATGAATTGTAACAATAAGTATAATTACGGCCTTTCTTCCATTATTTTTTACTCAGTTTGAAACTTTAAATGCAATATAATTTTGGCTTGGACCATCTAAGCTGACTGACATCAACTTGCTATAATTTCTGTTTACATTACATCGCAATTCGATGACACTCTGGCTCAGACACCAGAATGTTTGGACGATTTTTAGCATTCGTTTAGGATTTTCGAACAACCTGGTCTCTTTTAAAATACTTTTAATTTGTTCTTACGTGGTGTTCCAGATGCAGTGACGACAACATTAAAGTTTAAAGAAGAAAATTCTAACATTTAAACCGGCTAAACAATAACATAGTAAACTTGCATAATTAAACAGCAACTAAAAATGATAGGTTTTACTAAATCTTTTTCTGTGCAATTATTACTAGCATTGGAGACAAGGATAATAATTTGTTTGAAAGAGAAAAGAACAGGCTTTGAAGTAAGCCTAAAAGCGTTTAACTAGAAATAGTATTTCGAAAGTTATTAAGCACAAAAGATGAATTGAATTGTATATATATATATATATATATATATATATATATATATATATATATATATATATATATATATATATATATATACAGGGTGTATAAAAAAAACTGAACAGATTTGAAATTGCTCTGAATTTTGCAAAACACCTATTTGTATCCGATTTTTTATATATATAGCTTCTTTGTGTACTTATAATGTAGAATAATAAAAAAAAATTCTCGAACTCAAATTTTGTGAACCAGGGGGGGGGGGTGTCTTTTCCAACAAACTAAAAATGGCTCGCGCACAAAATTTAAAAGCTGAAATCATATTTTGAGTTAACAGATGGAAAATTTGTGGGTTTTTTAATTACTGTACAAAATTTCAGACAATTTGGTTTAGTTTAAGCCCCTTTAACTATTCATTTTGTTCTAAAAAGTCAGCCTTTCGCATGCTTAATTAATGCATTTACCTAATTTGCATATTGCTGACACATGCAAATTAGGCAAATGCATTAATTAAGCATGCAAATAGCAAATTTTTAGGAAAAATGTAACTTTGCGTGAATAGTTAAGGGCTTAAACTAAACCAAATTATCTGACATTTTGTACAGTAATTAAAAACCCGACCAATTTTCCATTTATTAACTCAAAATATGATTTCAGCTTTTAAATTTTGTGCGCGAGCCATTTTCAGTTTGTTGGAAAAGACACACCCCCATGGTTCACAAAATTTGAGTTCGAGAAATTTTTTTCATTATTCTTCATTATAAGTACCCAAAGAGGCCATATATATAAAAAACCGGATACAAATAGGTGTTATATATCTGTATTAGACAGGTCTCTGAAGTAATTATATTCAATAATAAGCAAAGAAACACTGTCTTAAGTCCCATTTTGATAGGGATTTTTTTGCGTTGGAAGTGTGTTATTGATATACAGGATGATGAAGTTAAAAATATTTTTCGGAAGTTTCCTCTGAACGGATGGCCATGAAGAGTTGAATCTGGAATTATTAACACTGGAAAAGAAAGAACTTTGCAAAATTAGGTGGTTTTGATGTCTTCGTTTTCTTTTCTAACCACTTTAAAGAAGTATTTTGTGCTTTTGTAAATGTCATACTGTATGTTCTTGTTGCATGGTGCTTGTAACCGTTTATAAATTGTTAAAAGCATTGCTAGTCCGCGGCTTGCACCGTCTTTAATGAACTTTGAAGGTGTATATACATGCAATCACAACCAGATAGATTCAAGAAGGAGATCGTGCACTTGAACTGTGTGTACATGGTTAAATTTAATATAGCCATTTGGGTAAATATTGTTGTAAAAGTCCATGCAAAGGAAAACATTTCTATATACAATATTACTGGATATATATTAGAAATAGATGACCCGATGTCTGTAAAGTAGGTTACCCAGGGTTTTTTCAGGGATTTTTTAGTGCCGTAAAACGGCCCCAAAAACTCAATCTTGAATTGAGTTTTGAAACACAATCTTCTCACCAAAGTTTCAGTGCAGTAAGAATGAAGTTGTTTGAGTTAAATTCGTGACGTGTGGAAATTAATTTTCAGGTGGAAACCCGACAATTAAGAAAAATGGCTGGAATTCATCTCACAACACAACGCATTCGCCATCTTTAACCAGTTTATAGTGTCCCTTAGTGCCCCTGCTTTAACACATTCAACCCCCCTGGTAGGGTAGGGGGGGGGGGGGTGCAACCATCCCAGCTGTTCAGCTAAATTCAATCTTCTCTGCAAAATCGGACCCAAGAGAAAATCCTGAAAAAAACCCTGGTTACGAGCAGAAAGCGTTTGCAATTTCCTTCTCATCCGTAGTCGTAATTAGTGTACTCGCAAAATGAATTAATTTTGCTTTGTTTTTTGAGCGGGTATGCCTTTTAAATTTCTTTCCAAGAATCGTTTGGCGAATTACGCCCGTATTCTAAAAGCTCACTCACACTCACACTCAATGAGTGGAGGTTCAATCTGAGCTTCTCTTGAGCGCCAACGCTGTTTTAGAATAGCTGGAGCGCTAGTGTCATACCTTACTATGTGACTGCTAGCTCACCCTCCAGTTATTCAAAAACAGCATTGACACTCAACAGAAGCTTGGATTGAACCTCCACTCAGTGAATGTGAGTGTGAGTGAGCTTTTAGAAAATGGGCGTTAATTTGTGTTATCCTGAAAAGCTTCACGTTGGTAATTAACTTTACTTATTTGTATAAGAGCCGTCGTGGTATTTCGCAGCCTACGATAGGTGGACCAATCACTGTCCATGTCACTGTCCATGTCACTTCTCTCAGTGTACTCAATTATTTTTGACACTAAATAAAATTTTTTCAACTAAATAAAAAATGTGCAACATATTGACCTATATTGTGAATTTTCCATTCTAAAAAAATCGTATCATACCACCTTAATAAAGCAGTTACGATGTACAAATTTTACTCACTGTATTTCTCGCAATATTTTCCAGCATAATTAACAGTGCAACGACATTGCCAAGTTCCTTCTTTATGATTGCTGGCACATCTAGCTCCATTGTGACATATCACACCCTTGCAAGCGCTCTAAAGAATTGATTTAAAGGATGACGTTTATGTATAGGCAAAAACAGTTTAAATTTGTTCTTATAAAATTTTGCGAAAAGTTCATTTTACATTAAATCTAAGCTTACCGGGTGGGAAATAACATACATACGTTATTTAGTTATGCAATTAACAATTCTACAGCTAAAGATACAAATCTTCAATTATTTTGTAAATATATAAAAATAATTCAATAATTAAAAATAAAATTATGAAGCGTTTCTTGTTACTATGGATACACTGATTGTCTAAAATACTTCACGTAACATTAAAATGTGGGAAGTATAATTATTTCGTTTGACCACAGAGACCTAGGCTCTAGATTTCCGCGCCCACCTGTGACTTCCTAAAAATGAGAGAAGGCAGGAAGGCCCCAGGGAAGATTGCGATCAAAATAGCCCAGACTTGGCATATGTCACACGAAATTATACTCGAATTTTCGCCTTTAAATACATTTCTTTCAAGATTAATCGATATCCCATACAAGAATGATACCGTACAACTTTTAAAACAACGATGCTTTAAAGGGATACAGCAATATATTTTTTATTATTTTATTTGAAAGAACTTTTAAAATTATACGTAAATCTCTTTTACCGATTTTGAGTAACTTTATTATTTCTTGAGATATTTCAACAGAAATAATCACAAATCAGCGAGCTTTCCGCCATCTTGGATTTTGGCGGATATGCATGTGACATCATAAGCAGGGTCACGCACGAATTTTATCCATAGAGCAATTGGTTATTATGAGCCCAAAATCATATACTTCAGTAACTATTTGAAATAAAAAACTGTCTGACGACTTTTCAAACAAGGCTTACCCTACCCCCCGCGGTCGAGCCCGCAAAAGACCCAGGCTCTATTTGCCCGGCCTATGGCGTTCTGCGTGCATCTATTTCCAGGGCGGGTTGGGGGCATCTATATTTCCTAGAATCCCCTGGAAAATCGTAAACAATCAGTGCCATTAAAAGGTAGGATACACAGATCAGTAGGTTGTTTTTGCAAATAATTGCACAATTTAACATTCCAAACACCCGCTCCCCTATTTCAAAGTTGTTTAGTTGCCCGGAGAGTTAACAAAAACACAATAGAACACAAACACGTCATTAAAAATATTATCATTGACTTCTCACAATATACAACAGGATTATGACAGGCCGACGGTTATGTATAGGTTATTTTAAGGCAACGAGGTGATATGTGATTTATTCACCGAGGCGCGCAGCGCCGAGGTGAATAAACACATATTCCCGAGGATATGGATAACGTACTTATTTTTCACATTGCGAGGTCGCGTTAATGAGGCAGAATAGAAATAATTCTTAATGCCATATTGCCTTCGTTATGTTGTTTTTTTCTCAGTTTTTGTGCTGCAAAGACATTATAGGTGAATATTATACCTCAAATTCAAATTGTCCAATAAAAAAACAGCATTTGTACCACGTGATAATGTGATTTTTTACGGTATTTCACTCAAATTCATGATTTCCCAATCCAGCGTGGGATACTATAATATCCCACGGAAGATCCACCGTGGGATATTATAGTATCCCACGCTCACGCGTGACGCGTGGACACCACGCTCTGAAACAATATGGCGTTCGCGAGCTGTTGTTTGTAATTTCGTATTTTCGTACAGAATATTTGATTTAACGAAACATTTTCAAGACGCATTTTGCCTTTAATGATCCAAAGGATACATGCTTAAATATTTAAAGAGGAAACGTCAAAAACTCAGGTATACATAAGAAATTAAAAATTGTATTCGCGTAGTTTAATATTAATATTCAGCAAGTTTTAAAGTTTATTCTGAACTTAGTGAGTTCTTTAACCTTCGGTATAATATATCATTTATAGACCTTCCGCTCGGAGGATTCGACGTAATATTTCCCCCAGTGATGATATTTTCCTCGGAGCAAAGCCCCTCGGAAAATATCATCACTTCGGGAAATATTACGCCGAATCCCCCTCGCTCCGGGTCTATAAATATTAGAGGGGATCATTAAACGGAAATTGATTAGAGAGGAATATTGAATATATTCCCCGATAAGCACAAAGGAAACCGAGCAGGGTGAAAAACAAGTTACTGAAATAGGCTGCAGGGAGGGGTAAAACTCTCAACTATGCATGAATGAGGAGAAAGAAGAGGGCGATAACCGGATAACCCCTCAAGAGATAAGGTTTATGTTATATATTGTTATGTGGCTGGAAACAGTTGTTCTGCGTAGTCAATATATTGCAATTTCGAGATTTCTGATTGTCAAATATTCCTCAGAATTTAGAAATGCCACTTTCCTTGGACCCACCGAGAGTTTATTTAATCTCCCTCCAATCACTTAATAGCTTACGGCATTTTGGCAACAATAAGGTGAGCTAAGGAAGAGTACAACTTTCAACGATCTAAACACCTTTCTGGTAGTCGTATCTAACACCTTTCTGGTAGTACCCAATCAGTGTCCGATTACATTTTTAGTCAATATCATGTGGTCAAAACAAAGAATCGTAAAACCACATGAAGAAGTACTGTAGATAAAAAATGGCGGGAGAAATAATAAGTTTGTTTGGTGTTGCGTACGTAATTCTGCCTTTGAGCGCCGAGTTGCCTGCGAAAGAGGCTACTTATTATGGTTCACGTCCAATAATTATTAATTACTGAAATCGATGTGTGTACCTTGATTTCGTAATATTCGCTGCCTGCCTGTTTCTGAAACGCCAGTTCGGAGTCAGCGGCATAACGATCGAGCTCGTTGAGTTCACACAGCGTCGTACTTTCACTTTTCTTGTGAAAATTCAATGAATGACAAGCTTTATTTTTCCTGCACTCCGAAATACAGGTTAACACATTGACATTTTCCACAGTTCTGTAAGTGGCATTTATTAATGTGCATCCCGGAATGCGGTCAAAATTGATCACGCCAAACTTGTGGCCGTTGCGGATCATTCCTACTTTTATTTTCGTAGATGCACTGATAACTAACTGGAGCGCGGATTGCGACATATAGAAATAAACGAGGAATGCGGGTAATAAACTTGAAAATGTCTGAAAAATAAAGAGCATGCATAATGGTTAGAAGATAATCAACCATATTTGTGAAATTCTAATAATGATAGCGAACACCGCTACCTTCAATAAGTTGTCGCAGGTAAAATTCAATATCGTCGGAAATAGATCTAGACCGCGGCACATCCACTACAAACATTATGCCATTAAAACGCATGCAGGAACGTAACGAGCTAAGGGATATGAGGGGTTGGGGTGATGGGGTGGTTGGAAACTTCCATAAATAGTCAAAATTTGACATAGCTCTAGGGACCAGTCTGGCATTATTGCAAATTTCGTGACCCTTCCAATGTTCTTAATTAACAGCGTCGAAACGTGAACGTTTGGTATCCTCCCAAGACACAAATTCAAAACTGAGTTGGAGAGTTTCGACTTAGGAAGCGCAACCTCATTTTACATAGAATATAAGTCCATGATCCTACCCACGTTATAGAGCCAAAAGGATGCCGCCGCGTATGACTCAGAGTGTAACTAACGTATGGCTCACGCATTGCAAATATAGTGAAATAGGATAATACTGAATGAATCGCGCCGGTTAATTTACATAAATACAGATACTTACTTATAAGAATATTTTATTTCATTTTAGACATATATACACAAATTTAGTATGCTTTATTTCTAACGTTTTCAAGGTAATATCGTAATATTACTTCCAATATTTGCTCGTGCTCGTTTGATATTGGCATATGCATGGAAATTATTTCTCTCTTCCCTAAATCGTCCTCTTCATGACAAGCATCGTCTAGTTGCCCCATAGATATCTTATATACACTAGATAGCGCATCTCATTTAGTAAAATTGAAGCCAAGAATATTCCAGCGGTTACCCCCATTTGAATAGATGGCGGCCATGTTTGTCGTTCCCACTTGCTAATAAACGCTTAAAAACAACAATAACTTTCATTATTTGAATAGTTTAAAAACGTATTTGGAATAGGGTTAACTTAATGTTTAATTTCCCTGTTTAGGAAATAGAAACATACGAATCTTCTCATTTCATGGGAACGACCTGAGACTGCAATCACGGCTTCAATTTTTAAATTGCAGAATAATTAGATGCACTATCTAGTGTATATAAGATATCTATGAGTTGCCCCGATTGCACGTCATCTGAATCGCTCTCTTCTACGATTACATCATCCAATTCATCATTGTTTTCATCCGAATTCTCTTCCACATCAGTGTCATTTGTGTACCACTATGGTACGTCTTGTTGCACCGATTGTCTATCATCTGAATTACTCTCATACGATAACATAATTACCT
>CACRXK020012926.1:0-7500 GCA_902702795.2 Paramuricea clavata
ATTTCCTACAGCTTCTCGATAAACACTTCCCACCTACACGTCCTTTGCACAAAATATTCAACCGTAACACAGTCAAAGTGAGCTATAGCTGCATGCCTAATGTAAAGAGCGTTATATCTCGCCACAACAATTGCATCCTGTCAAAACCCACAACCACCCCACCAACATCAGATAATTGCAACTGTAATAACCCGAGTGAATGCCCTATTAAGAAGAACTGTAAATCTAAAAACATAATCTACAAGGCCCAAGTTACATCACCCGACGACGGTGTCATGAAAGAGTATATAGGAATGACGGCGACTACTTTCAAAGAACGATATGGAAATCATAAGAAATCCTTCAAACCCCAAAGATATAAAAACGATACAGAGCTGTCAAAGTACATCTGGGGGCTAAAGAGTAATAATAAAGATTACACCCTAAAATGGTCAATTCTGAAGCGGGCAGGCGCATACTCATCTGGTGCAAAGCGTTGCAATCTCTGCATAGAAGAAAAACTCTGCATAATGGATGCAAACAAGCATTTAACACTGAACAAAAGACCCGAGATATTCGCAAAATGCCGACATCGCGAGAAATTTTGGGCGGGAAATTTTGAACGCGCGTGCGAATAATGACGGTGCATGCACGTCAGCAAACTATAGATCACGCCATTATAACGAACTGAATTTAATCGCCTGAAGATTGCCACAAATAGTGGCATGAAACTTAAAGTAGCGAGAAATTGAAACATTTTAAGATAACAAATTAATTCGCTCTGCTAAATAATTTGTAGTATTGAGCACTCTTTTATCTATAACGAAAAACAAAACTGTTTATATATAAATATATATATATATATATATATATATATATATATATATATATATATATATATATATATATATATATATATATATATATATATATATATATATATATATATATATATATATATATATATATACAGTCATTGCCAAAAAGGTTGTCCAGATGAAATATATCTAAATACCTAAATATCGATCACGTGACATGTATTTATTCGTGGGTATTCGTGGGCCGTGCGTGGTAATTGCGTGTTCGATTAGCGTGGTGAAATTTTCCACAATGCCAAGGCCTTATTCGAATGATTTACGCTGGAGGATGATATATCAACGATATATTTATAATAGAAGCTATGAGGACATAGCTTCACAATTATTTGTTTGAAAACCGTCTATCGGACAGTTAGAACTTTTGTAAACACGGGTGATGTGAAACCATGCCGTCTTGGTCGCCCGACGGGAAGCATAACACTATTTCCCCATGAAGAATACATTATAATGGATTGTATACTTCGCAACCCGCAAATGCAGCTCCATGAAGTGGCTGATAATATCGCCAATGTCACTGGATCAGCGTTTGGGCCGGAGACGCTATGCCGTGCTCTATATAGGCTTGGAATAACGCGTAAGAAGGTAAGCTGTGACATTTTCAATAAGTTAGTATGGCTTTGCCATAACACACATGTTGTGTCACCGTGCCGGCCTATATCAACAATGTCTAATACGTCTTATAGGCCCTAATAAAAAAATGTGATAATTTTGAAAACTGATTTCCTTTTCGCCAGATACAGAGAGTTGCTCTTCAGCAAAACGAGAACCTCAGGCAACAATTCAAGGCAGAAATCAGCGTATTTAGCCCAAACCAACTAGTTTTCGTCGATGAAACTGGCATTGTATGTAGGCTAACAAAAATTAATTATAGCTGTCGTTTTACTGTTAAGAACTGATCACATTCCTATGTTTATTTAGTTGTAATTTTTTTAAGGATAAACGGATAACTCGACAATATGGTTATAGCGCTCGTGGAACACGTCCCGTCGTCCGTGATTACAGCTATGCTTGGTGGGCACCTCATTATTCGGCTATATCAGCAATTTCGAGTGACGGGCTTATAGCTAACCAACTGATGAAAAATCCAGATGAAAGATTTAACGCGAATTCGTTTATACAATTTCTTAATGAGCAGCTTTTACCGGCAATGAATCCGTTCAACGGGGAAAACCCGCGATCTGTTATCGTAATGGGTGAGAGTAATTAATGCAAAATTAACTAACTTACTGTGTATATAAGTAAAACCAATACTTGTTATTGTTATAAGCACAAGTATTTAATCTCCTGGGAATTTTCAACCCATTGTATGTCAAGTCTTTCGTAATTAGTCATACAGTATCTCATTAGTTCGATTATAATTCTGTTTTACACACGAACCCGTGGGTTTTGCATATTACTTAGGCATTGCAATTCTAACAATAGCTTGATTTAAAAAGTTCTTGTTTTTTATGACGTTTCATATATTATTAGTAATATGAAAATTACTGCAAAATACAAATTTTAAAGAAACTAATAGCATGCATGCATGTGCTTTCTTTCAACAGACAATCACGCTGTTCATCATGTCCAAGAAGTCATAGAACGTGTTTATGACTATGGAGCAATCATTCGTTTTCTGCCACCATACTCTCCAGATTTGAATCCGATAGAAGAAGTATTTGCAAATGTGAAACACTATTTGCGTCAGAATCACTTGGTACTACAGTCATTGCAAGATCCTAGCCCCCTAATCTGGAATGCATACGGACAAATTACGTCGAATGACTGCTTGGGATACATGCATCATGCTGGCTACATTTGACTATTTGAAATAGTTTTAAAAACCTAATTTATTTGGTTTTATAAGGTTTTTTAAAGTGCAAAACTACTTTTTTATACAGGAAACGAATTTTTCAGTGCTGCGCATCTTATCGTTTGATACAGAAACGAAAACGTTCGTAGTATATACCTATTTTCTAGCATGCACTCTCTTATAAGAGTTATTCTACAGTGTGTCCCCAAAAAGTACCCTCAAAAGAAATTATCCTATTGTTATAAGGGTAATTTTTTGGGACACACTGTAGAACACGTTATATAGGGTCTACTTAATTCGATCATTAGAGGTTTCTAATGAATACCATTGAGTGCAAAGTGGTAAAGCAATCCTTTGTATCATGCAACGTTCTATACGTTGCAAGTCCCAGCAAATATTACTTTCATAAGAGTCTCCACGAGAATTTAAATTTATGTTTTTAATTTGTCACAACGGTTATATTAACATGATATAGCTGCATATATATAATTATAAATCTTCTAACAGTACTAGCTTTTTTGCTTCGTACTCCTGCTCCGTAATTGCACCCATTTGCTTTAGGTCAAACAGGTCTTTTATTTGCGTTATCACTTCAGACCTCAGACTGGCTTTGTCTTTTGCTGTCTCGTTCTTATTTTGTTCCTATAAATTAAAGCAGAATCAGAAACAATTTATTTGCATTTATTTCTAGCTCAATATTTGTAATCGTAAGATTCTGGGATTCATTGTAAAAACGCTTTAATACCTTTTGAACTGTAGCTGGAGGTTCTTGAGATGACTCCGGCTTCAAGAAGGCATTGGCAATGCTATGTCCCACCGTGGCCAGCGTCTCTGCCAACGTTTCTCGTCGCGGCCGCTTTGCAGGATTGGCAGCAAACATTGGGACATCTGGTACAGTCTCTCTTGTTGCAGTCGTTTTCGTGCAATATTAATATCATTATACGTTGGCCTGTTTTAGAACCTAATGTTGATGAGCGAAAGCCTTTGTTTAAGCCCTGGGCAAACTAGACAACATTGTTCCGGAAACATTGTTACCTACCAATATTTCGCCATGTTTTCCAGAGTAGGCAAGCATGCACTAGGAAACACTGGTGAGAAACAAAGAGAAACATTAAACGTTTCTGGTAGGAAACATTCCGCTTCCCGGGAAGCAAATTTTGTTTCCGCAACAGTGTTTGCACGCGGATGTGCAAACGTGGAAACATTTGAAGAAACATCGACAATCACAAATGTTTCAGCAACAGTGTTTCCTAGTTTGCCCATGGCTTTAGGTACATTTGCATTAGATTCGGAACATGAAAAGTTCGACGTTAAAGGCCATGTTAAACGTGCAAATTTCCTTGCAACTTGCAATGCAATTCTACTCTTGAGAGATGTTAATTAGTGAAATCAGTGAATAATTTTCGATATGTTGAGAAAACATCAACGGAGTGTAATGAAGGCTCGTATTTGGTTATTTTATATATGTCAAGAGTAGAATTGCCTTGCAATTTGCAAGAAAAATTGCACCGTGTAACGTGGCCTTAACCAGAGACGCAATGTAATTACTAGCTTGTGTCCCATGGGATTTTCTGAGAGTATAATAGCGAAAACTGTCGTGATTACCATTCATGACGTATGAAAAAAGTATGCAAATTTTGTTAGCTTTGCTTTGAAAAATACTGGCTTACTGCATGAGATTCACCAACTAAATGGCTGCTTTCGATATTTTTGAAGAAGAGGACATGCTTCCAGTTCTGGAGGTTCGTGTGCTAGATGGAACCAAAAAAACCAGTTTCCGAGTCAGACGATTGACTAACTTTCCACCAGCTGAAACCGTAGAAGAGATGAAATCTGCGTTGAAAATATTCATGCCAGATCTCAAAAACGTGGACAACTGCGAAATAGGATACGTTTTGGACAGGAATAAAAAATACACCATCGAGACCGATGTTGACTTGCAGGACGCGTTCCAACATCTAAGGAACGGTTACCAAATGTGGCTAGATCCATCGCCATCAAAATCAACCGCAAAGAAACAGCATGGAAGTAAAGTTAGCGGTAAATAATATCCCAAGTCATTGATATTTCTAAAATATTAATTGATGTTCTATTGCTCTATTGCCTTCTCAGCAGATTACTAATTCATTGCATGAAGTTTTTAAATAAGAACTAAATGCACCTTTGATTCTGCCAACTCTGTAGAAAGTGAGAAAGTTCAAGACAAAGTTCGCCGGAAAGAAGACCAAGTGCTTGCTGAAATGGAGGAACTAAAACGAGTTCATGGGAATACTCTGCCACCCTACAAATACCGTTTATGGGCGGAAATGATTGTATGTTATCAGATAGGCTTCTAGCGTTCATGTAATAATATTATTTACAAACGATGGTAGGATTAATAAATGTATTGGCGTGATTAAATTCAGCCTTCTAATTATTATTACACTTCAGATTGTTGGGACTGCAACAAGAGAGACTGTACCAGATGTCCCAATGTTTGCTGCCAATCCTGCAAAGCGGCCGCGACGAGAAACGTTGGCAGAGACGCTGGCCACGGTGGGACATAGCATTGCCAATGCCTTCTTGAAGCCGGAGTCATCTCAAGAACCTCCAGCTACAGTTCAAAAGGTATTAAAGCGTTTTTACAATGAATCCCAGAATCTTACGATTACAAATATTCAGCTAGAAATAAATGCAAATAAATTGTTTCTGATTCTGCTTTAATTTATAGGAACAAAATAAGAACGAGACAGCAAAAGACAAAGCCAGTCTGAGGTCTGAAGTGATAACGCAAATAAAAGACCTGTTTGACCTAAAGCAAATGGGTGCAATTACGGAGCAGGAGTACGAAGCAAAAAAGCTAGTACTGTTAGAAGATTTATAATTATATATATACAGCTATATCATGTTAATATAACCGTTGTGACAAATTAAAAACATAAATTTAAATTCTCGTGGAGACTCTTATGAAAGTAATATTTGCTGGGACTTGCAACGTATAGAACGTTGCATGATACAAAGGATTGCTTTACCACTTTGCACTCAATGGTATTCATTAGAAACCTCTAATGATCGAATTAAGTAGACCCTATATAACGTGTTCTACAGTGTGTCCCAAAAAATTACCCTTATAACAATAGGATAATTTCTTTTGAGGGTACTTTTTGGGGACACACTGTAGAATAACTCTTATAAGAGAGTGCATGCTAGAAAATAGGTATATACTACGAACGTTTTCGTTTCTGTATCAAACGATAAGATGCGCAGCACTGAAAAATTCGTTTCCTGTATAAAAAAGTAGTTTTGCACTTTAAAAAACCTTATAAAACCAAATAAATTAAGTTTTTAAAACTATTTCAAATAGTCAAATGTAGCCAGCATGATGCATGTATCCCAAGCAGTCATTCGACGTAATTTGTCCGTATGCATTCCAGATTAGGGGGCTAGGATCTTGCAATGACTGTAGTACCAAGTGATTCTGACGCAAATAGTGTTTCACATTTGCAAATACTTCTTCTATCGGATTCAAATCTGGAGAGTATGGTGGCAGAAAACGAATGATTGCTCCATAGTCATAAACACGTTCTATGACTTCTTGGACATGATGAACAGCGTGATTGTCTGTTGAAAGAAAGCACATGCATGCATGCTATTAGTTTCTTTAAAATTTGTATTTTGCAGTAATTTTCATATTACTAATAATATATGAAACGCCATAAAAAACAAGAACTTTTTAAATCAAGCTATTGTTAGAATTGCAATGCCTAAGTAATATGCAAAACCCACGGGTTCGTGTGTAAAACAGGATTATAATCGAACTAATGAGATACTGTATGACTAATTACGAAAGACTTGACATACAATGGGTTGAACATTCCCAGGAGATTAAATACTTGTGCTTATAACAATAACAAGTATTGGTTTTACTTATATACACAGTAAGTTAGTTAATTTCCCATTAATTACTCTCACCCATTACGATAACAGATCGCGGGTTTTCCCCGTTGAACGGATTCATTGCCGGTAAAAGCTGCTCATTAAGAAATTGTATAAACGAATTCGCGTTAAATCTTTCATCTGGATTTTTCATCAGTTGGTTAGCTATAAGCCCGTCACTCGAAATTGCTGATATAGCCGAATAATGAGGTGCCCACCGAGCATAGCTGTAATCACGGACGACGGGACGTGTTCCACGAGCGCTATAACCATATTGTCGAGTTATCCGTTTATCCTTAAAAAAATTACAACTAAATAAATATAGGAATGTGATCAGTTCTTAACAGTAAAACGACAGGTATAATTAATTTTTGTTAGCCTACATACAATGCCAGTTTCATCGACGAAAACTAGTTGGTTTGGGCTAAATACGCTGATTTCTGCCTTGAATTGTTGCCTGAGGTTCTCGTTTTGCTGAAGAGCAACTCTCTGTATCTGGAGAAAAGGAAATCAGTTTTCAAAATTATCACATTTTTTTATTAGGGCCTATAAGACGTATTAGACATTGTTGATATAGGCCGGCACGGTGACACAACATGTGTGTTATGGCAAAGCCATACTAACTTATTGAAAATGTCACAGCTTACCTTCTTACGCGTTATTCCAAGCCTATATAGAGCACGGCATAGCGTCTCCGGCCCAAACGCTGATCCAGTGACATTGGCGATATTATCAGCCACTTCATGGAGCTGCATTTGCGGGTTGCGAAGTATACAATCCATTATAATGTATTCTTCATGGGGAAATAGTGTTATGTTTCCCGTCGGGCGACCAAGACGGCATGGTTTCACATCACCCGTGTTTACAAAAGTTCTAACTGTCCGATAGACAGTTTTCGAACAAACAAATAATTGTGAAGCTATGTCCTCATAGCTT
>CACRXK020012926.1:10000-14547 GCA_902702795.2 Paramuricea clavata
GATTCAATCAAAGTTGGAAATCACTTGATTCCTTTTTCGGGTTCGGCTACCAATCTTGGTGTGATTATGGATGACACACTCTCCTATGATGATCATGTTAAGAAAGTTTGCAAGTCCTCGTTCTTTCATTTGAGGAATATTTCTAGAATTCGCAAATATTTGACAAAAAAATCAGTGGAGGTCATAATCCATGCCTTGATAACAACGAAGTTTGACTACTGTAATTCACTCATGTACGGCTTGCCTAAACGTCTTCTTTCGAAGCTGCAATCAGTCCAAAATTCGGCTGCTCGGATTGTTACCTTGTCTCGGAAATATGATCATATCACACCACTCTTAATTCAACTACATTGGCTTCCTGTTCACTACCGAATCGTTTTTAAAATTCTTCTATTGGTTTATAAGTCAATGAACGGAGCTTGTCCACTCTACTTGTCTAGTTGCTTGCAACATCGAACATCCACCCGATACCTCCGCTCAGTAGCAAATGAGCTTTTACTGGTGCCTTCTTCCAAAAGTAAAACTTATTGTGACAGATCCTTCGCTGTATGTGCTCCAAAACTATGGAACAAACTTCCACACAGTTTGCGAAAGGCATCCTGTATATCGACTTTTAAAAAGGATCTCAAAACTTATCTTTTTAAACTTTTTATTAATAATAGTTCCCTATATCTTTCTTTTGATTGATATAGCTGGGTCTGTAAGTTTATTTAAGTATACAGCATGTACATAAATGTAAATAATTTTATCGACTTCTTATTTGTGAAGCGCCTTGAACTTTTGGATATGTGCGCTATAGAAATCGAGGATATTATTATTTATATTACCTCACACTGAGCACAAGGTTCCTCAACCTGAGGACAAGGTTCCTCACGCTGAGGACAAGGTTCCTCACGCTGAGGACAAGGTTCCTCACACTGAGGACAAGGTTCCTCAAGCTGAGGACAAGGTACCTCACACTGAGGACAAGGTTCTTCACAATGAGGACAAGGTTCCTCACGCTGAGGACAAGGTTCCTCACGCTGAGGACAAGGATCCTCACGATGACGACAAGGTTCCTCACGCTGAGGACAAGGTTCGTTACGATGAGGACAACCTTCCTCACCCTGAGGACAAGGTTCCTCACGCTGAGGACAAGGTTCCTCACGCTGAGGACAATGTATGTATGTATGTAACCTTTATTTAAAGACGTTAGCCTCGTCAACGATTTGTTGATTTTCACGAGGGACGTCTGTTACTATTAAAAATTACAAATATGATATAGAAAAGAATAAAAAATTATATACAACTATTTACAACACAAGAATTAAGTTCCAAACCGTGTGACCCATATTTCTAAGGCATGCATATACAGTTTATTAGAAGATGTTAGCGTGAATCTTTCAGGCAGTTTTTAAAAGAATAAATTGATTGCGCTAGCTTCGCATCAGAAGGAAGACTATTCCACAATTTAGCTCCCCTATACTTAAAGCTTTTTTTTAGAAATTCTCGTTTTGGCTTAGCAAGGGTAAGGTCAGTATAAGTATTGCGTAGATTATAACTGGTTTGGACAAGGTCCCTTCTCATTAGAGCATCCTTCAAGTTCGGCCCAGCGCAATCATTTAGGACTTTATACATTAATGTGGATTTAGTTGTACGTTGTCTTATCTCTAAATTTTCCCAAGCAAGGGATCGAAGAACATCAGCAGACGTTATTTCATAGCTGGCGCCGGTTATAATTCTCGCTGCACGGTTTTGGAACTTTTGAAGCTTATCTTTCAGCTGTTGGTTACAGACGTCCCATAATGGACTACAATAATCAAAATACGGTTCTATCAAAGCTCTGTAAATGGTATGCAGTGTATTTATACAAACATATGGCTTAATTCGTTGCATTGCTCCTATGCCGGCCCCAACTTTCTTACAAATCATTTCAACATGCTCATGCCAATTAAGGTTTTCATCAAGTTTAACCCCAAGGCATGTGTATGAATGAGCAAGAGTTATGAATTGGTTATTCATCATTACTGGAATATCATAAGTCATAGTATCAGTATTATACTTTGAACCGATAAACATTAATTTGGTCTTAGTTGGGTGGTGTTGCAGTTTATTTCGAGCAAGCCACTCACCGACTTATTTCGGGTCATTATTTAGATTTTCAGTAGTTCCTCAATAGTTTTGGCAGAAGTAGAAATTTGAGTATCATCAGCGTATAGGTGTGGCGCAGTTTTTTCGAGGCATTCGGGTCAATCATTAATATATAATAAAAACAGCAAGGGACCAAGAATTGATCCCTGCGGAACACCGCACACAATCGCTTTAGGTGATCACATTGCACCGTTGACAATGCATGCTTGCTCTCTATTAGTTAGATAGGACTTAAACCAATCCAGTTCCACATTTTTTATTCCAAAGTGAGCATTCAACTTTTGCAATAAGATTGTATGGTCAATAGAATCAAAAGCTTTTCTAATATCAATGAAAACAACACCACTCAACTGACCATTATCCATGTTCTCATGAAGTGTGTCACACATTTGAATGAGTGTTGTTAAAGTTGAATGCTTAGGCCGAAAGCCAGATTGATGTTTAGATAGCAGCGAATTATCATTCAAAAACTTATAAATCTGGTTGAAAACCGATCTCTCTAGTATTTTACTGACAATAGGCAATATAGATATCGGTCGGTAATTTTCACATCTTTGTCTATCATCAGATTTAAAAATTGGCATTACCCATGCCTTTTTCCATTCATCAACATATATCCCAGTTTTGATTGAAAGATTATAAATCCATGTTAATGAAGGACCAATAACTTCCGCGGACAATTTAAGAGCTATAGCAGGGATGTTATCAATACCGGTAGACTTTGAAATTTTAAGATTACGTAATTGACAAATAATATCATCCATACTAATTTCAGAAAACTTAAAATTTATATTAGAGTAATAGTTAGAGTGGTAATTTTCATCATCTGGAAAGTTCGTACATAGAGAATCGTTCTCAATTTCATTAGCCAAATTTACCCCGATGTTAACAAAGAAGTCATTAAACGCCTCAGCTTTCAGAGTATCATCTGAAATCACAACATCATCACATTTCAGTTGAGAGATATTATTTGATTTTTTATTTTTACCTAAGAGAATATTAATTAACTTCCAACTATGTTTCATATCTTTCGATTGTGCGCAGTTCTCAAATTTGTTACAGAAAAATGCTGTTTTAGCTTTAGTTAGTTCTGAATTGACTTTGTTACGTATTTCTTTGAATTTCTCCCAGTGAATCTGGGAATTATTTTTAACAGCCTTTTTCTTGTAAGAGACCCTAACCCTCATCAGATTTTTGATATCAGGGGAAATCCAAGGAATAGAATTTCCTCTAAGTCTCATCAGTCTTAGGGGCGCATGCCAATCAAGGACGTGTAGGAAAAGGGATCTCCATACCAGCCAACAAATATTTGTGTTATCATAAAGCGCCACATTTTCCCAGGGCATCTGGGAAAGATCATTAAGAAAATTATTGGCATTGAATCTTTTGAAATTGCGAACATATCTTGTCTTTTGCCGAGATTTAGTGTACCTCACACTGATGACAAGGTCGCTCAAGCTGAGCACAAGGTTCCTCACCCTGAGGACAAGATTTCTCACGCTGAGGACAAGGTTCCTCACACTGAGGACAAGGTCCTTACGCTGACGACAAGGTTCCTCACTCTGAGGAACGGTTCCTCACGCTAAGGACAAGGTACCTCGACCTGAGGACAAGGTTCCTCATGCTGAGGAACAGGATCCTCACGCTGAGGACAAGGTATCTCAACCTGAGGACAAGGTTCCTCACGCTGAGGTCAAGGTACCTCACGCTGAGGACAAGGTATCTCACACTGAGGACAAGGTTCCTCACGCTGAGGACAAGGTTCCTCACGCTGACGACAAGGTTCCTCACACTGAGGACAAAGTACTTCACACTGGGGACAAGGTTCCTCAAGCTGAGGACAAGATACCTCACATTGAGGACAAGGTACCTCACACTGAGGACAAGGATCATCTCGCCGAGGGCAAGGTTCCTCACGCTGAGGACAAGGATCCTCACGCTGAGGACAACGTATATCACGCTGAGGAAAAGGTTCCTCAAGCTGAAGACAAGGTAACTCACACTGAGGACAAGGTACCTCACGCTGAGGACAAGTTCCTTACGCTGAGGACAAGGTTGCTCACTCTGAGGAACGGTTCCTCACGCTAAGGACAAGGTACCTCGACCTGAGGACAAGGTTCCTCACACTGAAGACAAGGTTCCTCACGCTGAGGACAAGGTTCCTCAAGCTGAGGAGAAGGTTCCTCACGCTGAGGACAAGGTACCTCACACTGAGGACAAGGCACCTCACACTGAAGACAAGGTTCCTCACGCTGAGGACAAGGATCCTCAAGCTGAGGACAAGGTACCTCACACTGAAGACAAGGTACCTCACACTGAGGACAAGGTTCTTCACGCTGAGGACAAGGTTCCTCCCGCTGCGGACAAGGTTCCTCAAGCTGAGGACAAGGTAACTCACACTGAGAACAGGGTACCTC
>CACRXK020012927.1:0-11415 GCA_902702795.2 Paramuricea clavata
CATTTAAATAATTTCCAAAGACGGTGTCAGTGTACGCAGAGAATAAAACAGACAGCTGCGTTGCAAAGGATAAGCAACTAAATAAGCTCTTTGTAGGTTTGCATGGCGATAAAACATACAATACTACCGTTTGTGGAAAAAGCTTACGGATCGGAAGCTTTGCAGTAATCATTTTACGTGCAGGTGTTTCCACAAACAATGGTATTATAGATAAACAACTTACTGAAAAATATAACTAGAACTTCGACGTTTCGAGCGAAGGCCTTTCGTTTATATTGCAGGATTTATATGCAAAGCCCCTTCTTTTATAAAGCAGTCTCTTTATGCAGAAAAAAATTATTTCCAAACCTTAAAGGGCAGTCAAATTAATGGAGGAAAGTGTTGGATTTATTTTGAATTGCTTGTTTTATGCCACATTCACTGCTGAACGTACCACTCTATTAAATTGTATATACGCAGCTAATCTATATAGTAGTAAACTGTATAAACTGTCCGTTGTATGTCAACCGGTTAAGGCATGCATGCGCGTTTAATCTCTGGCTCATGCGTCAACCTGCATGGTTTCATTCCTGCAGTAGATACTGCTTTCTAATAACAATTATTAGAAGTTTAAAAAATAGTAAGAAATTAACATGCAAATATAAAAGTTAATTCTATGCAGGTACATTATAACGTGTGTTTAATTTAATGGGTTGCATGGGCAGCGACTTTGTTTTCTTAACATTTTGCTTTCTCTTGTGTTTTGGGCTAAAAATATAACTGGAAACATAATGTCCTCAACTCCTTCCCCCTCCTGCGCGAAATAGGTATCCAATCTGTCATCAGACTATCATCGCAGACCAGCATATCTGACATAGCTTGCATGACAGGCAGTCTAAATACCGCCTGTTGGGTTTGGCAGTGTAATTAGATAACCGCCTACTTTTTGTCCATATCCATGTCCAATTAGCCAATCAGAAAACACTAAATATATTAATAATCAAACTGTCAAACTATGTTAATGTTTGGTCGCAAAATTGCAAATATAAATTATGTCGAAAGAAACACCATTGAAAGTTTCAATCAGGAGCTCTCATGAATAACAACAAGAGGTAGATAAGCAAGCGCGGAAATTAAAATGTAAATGACCACTGTCGTTTGTGTATTAAGTGTGCTTTGAAACTAAAATACGGAGCCATTTGAAAGAAAATCTTATATATCTTCGGAGAAATAATTTATTTAAGGCAAGCAAAAGAAACGATTAATAAGACAGTGGCAAAACCTTGGCCAAAATAAACCGAATTGTGTTCAACTAGTTTATTTAGTAATCGAAGTTAGTTCTACCTCGGAACTATCCGACCGATGTAAACCGTGTGGGCGAAAGATCCGAAACGCAAGCGAACTGATTGCCATAACCAAACGAGACATATACGCGTTGCCTGTGCACGTATCGAACAAACAGATCTTTGTAGCCTATATTAAAAACTTCAGTTGCCGATATGAACTGTCTCGTCTCCCGAACGAAGCCTTGTTGTAAAGAAAGTCTTAGAAAGTTCAAAAAGTGAAGCGGCTAATAGACCTAGGCGTAGTAGTCCTGTTATATGTCGAGAATTATCGACATAATTGTAATCGGGAAATCCTCGGAATATTCCGAGTGTAGAACGAGAACTAAGGGAGACTGGTTATACAAAACAAGCATGCGAGAACTGTAACTTTTATATAGCATTTATAAAATCATCAAAACTAATATGTGAAGAGGTTGTTGTGTGAGCTATTCGCAACAAAATTGGCGACCCCGAGCAGAATTGCTTTAATGCAGAGTTATATGTGAAAAACGTGCGAAAAACAAGCGAAAAATATCAAACACGGAATACGATTACTCAAATTACTTAAATTGCTGAACGAAAGTACTAGATCTAAAGTGGAACAACTTGATTTAGAAACTATCGAGAGTCATGGAAACGTGATTCAGAATAAATTGTGCGAAATACAAGACCTAAAGTTAAGCATTCATGAAATAAAATTTGAAGAGGGCAAAGGTGAGACCGATATATGTAACTGGAGTGCAGAAGTCGATGGGAATTTAAAAGAATATCAGGGGATTGGTGCCGAGTTGAAACAAATTGTAAATGAAATGAAGCAGGAAGTAGCAGAAAAAGGGACAAAGCTGAACAAGAACGAAGGATTAATTTGGAAAAAGAAATAGAAAAATTCAAGTTCGAAGAAAAATTGAACTACGAAAAAAAGTTGGGAGATCTGCATTCAAAGGGCACCCTAAATCCAACCCAAGGGGCATCAAAGGTAAGGTTAATTACCAAAACTTATCATAACTAAATTTAGGGGAACTTTCGCTGATTGGATGCGATTTTGGAATCAATAAGAAGCCGAAATTGTCAATTCTGACGTAAGCCCTGTCATGAAGTTCTCATATCTGAAAGAGTTAGTGATACCATCTGTGCGTGCGAACGTTGATGCTTTACCCCTTCACGTGACGGTTATGAGAGAGCAAAACAAATTCTGAAATCTAAATATGGCAAACCAAATGAGGTTGTGAATGCTTATGTACAGAACATCATGTCCCTTCCCCATATCCGCGGTACAAATCCGAACAAATTTCATGACTTTTATGCAAAGTTATCTTCAAGTGCGCAGGCGATGGAGGCACTGGGGAAAATGAAAACAGTTTCTGGCTATACTTGACTTACATTAGACAAACTTGAGGGAATCCGAGCAGACCGTAGTGAGAACAGACGACGACTGGCAAGATTGGGGGTTTACACAGTTACTGGAACAATTGAAGAAGTGGATGGACAGAAGTCCAAAAATGTGGACGACGTCGTCACACATCAATATCTGATTCCAGTGGCAAGTTACCAGGTGCGGGACAGAAAGAAGGCGAACCAATTCTCGCAGCAACAGGGACGGGGAAAGTTGTGTACCCAGTAGTGGTATAGTTCGATTCAATGGCATCAAATGTCGGGTCCTACTTGACACAGGGGCTGGCAGTTCTTACGCATCATTAGTGTTGCTACAAAAGATTAACAGCCGACCTATTAGAAGAGAGAACAAGCGAATCGAAATGATGATGGAGACCTGCAACAAAGAAAACCCACAAAGTAACCATCAGTAGTTTAGAAAATTATTTCAAGATTAACACCGAAGTAACAAATGTTGATCGAGACAAGTTGTTGACACTGGAAAACCCACAATATCAAGGAAAGATTAACCAATACCCTCATTTACAAGGGGTTTCAATGAACGATGATGATACAAAGCGAGAGCTACCCGTTCATATCATCTTGGGAGCAAGTGAATATGCACAAGCGAAAGAGTTCTATTCACCACACAAACATGTTGTTCGTGAGTCAGCTGAAAGCACGAAAGTCCGTATAGTATTTGATGCAAGTGCCCGAGAAAACGAAAGTTCGCCATCGCTTAACGAATGTTTGCAAACTGGCCACCCTTACAAAATCTGTTGTGGAACGTGCTGGTAAGAAACATATTCTCTCCCGTGGCAATTACAGGCGACATTATGAAGGCATTCCTTCAAGTCCGAATCAAAGAATGTGAGCGAGACGCCATGCGATTTAATTGGTACACAGATATCCAGACAAGAGTAATTGAAGTGCTCAGATTTACCCGTGTTCTTTTCGGACTAGCTCCATCACCATTCCTTTTGGAGGGAGTCATTAAACAACACCTCAAAAACTGTCGCGAACGATATCCACACGAGACAGACGAGATACTCAAAAGCTTATATGTTCACGAGCTGATCGGTGGAGGAACAACAGCGGCTGAAGCGCAGAATTTGAAGGAAGCAGCAACATTCGTATTCCAGGAAGCAAAGTTCCAGCTGCGCAAGTGGCATTCTAATGAAGCTTCACTCGCAACGGAGAACGAGCCGTCGGAGCCAATAAGAGAGGAGCAGAGCTATGCGAGATCACAATTTGGAGTGAAAGCAGGAGAGACGAAGTTGCTTGGTTTACCATGGAACAAAGCAGATGAAAAGATTGCGGTTCGGTTTCAAAAGAGCGAAGTTTCAACACCAACAAATTTAAGCGTGAAGTGTTAAGTAACTTTGCAAAGATATACGATCCTCTCGGTGTGGTATCTCCAACGTCTCTGATCGGCAAGCTGTTATACAGAGAAATATGCGACTGGAAAATTCCATAGGATAAGGAACTTCCTCCAGATCTAGTTGCCAAATGGACCTTGTGGCAGAACGTGTTACCTGACGAAGTAGAGTTCCCGAGAAGTTTGGTTAACCATCAAGAAGAGATTAGTGATATTAAACTACACGTATTTGGAGATGCTAGCGGCAAATGTGTCTCTGCAGTAGTGTTCGCAGTCGTTGAACGACCGTCTGGCGTTAGTCAAGGCCTGGTGGCGGCAAAATCGCAGTTGGCAAAGCAACAACTAACTATTCCGAGACAAGAGTTGGTCTCTGCCCACATGGCGTGTAACTTGGTGCACAACGTGAAGCAAGCGTTAGAATGATTTCCAGTGAGTGACGTGCATGGTTGGTTCGACTGCACAGTAGCCTTACATTGGTTGAAAGGAGGTGGTGACTACAGACAGTTTGTTCGAAATCGGGTACAAAAGATCATGCAGAAGGCGTACATCCGTTGGCGATATGTGAATACCAAAGAAAACCCGGCGGATTTTGGCAGTCGAGGAGGCAGTGTAAACGAATCAGCGCAGCTGTGGCTAAAGGGTCCAGAGTGGCTGTCCAAAGAAGAAAGTTGGCCTAGCGACATCACCACCACCCCCAACAGATGAATCATGCACCGAGTTGAAGTCAATCAAAGAAACAATACTGAAGTTTTGGATCCTGAAAACTCAAAACGAAAGAACGAACCAAGACCGTGCAAGACTTAACCTACAAGAGAACAAAGAAGGCGTACTTGAATATCGCGGCAGAATTCAAGGTGATTTCCTATATACTTACCCGATACAAGTCTATTCAGCGAGAAATTCGTGGCAGACACTCACTAGAAAATGTTGCATGGGGGAGTCGGTTACACCATGGCAAAGATACGGGACAAGTATTGGATACATCGGTTTGAGGTGCAAACGATTCCAAGTTAAACCATTACCAAACCCACCTGTCGGAAACCTGCCGAAAGACAGAACCATGGGAGAAATACCGTTCCAGACGATTGGCCTAGATTATGCTGGTCCGATCAAATATATGGACATAAGAAATCCAAAAAGAAAACTTACATACTGTTGTATTCCTGCAGTTTGACTAGAGCTGTGTATCTGGACTTGCTACTCGATCTTACCACAGAAGAGTTCCTTCGAAGATTTAAACGCCTAGTAGCCAGAAGAGGACGACCGAGAAAGGTATATTCAGTTAATGGAAAAACATTTGTGGCAGCTTCGAAATGGGAGAATTGCAAAATTGGCTTGCGCGAAATGAAATCAAGTGGCAGTTCAACGGAAGCCGCGCCCCTTGGTGGGGCGGCAAATTTGAACGAATGGTCTGCCTTGACAAACAAGCCTTTTACAAGACGTTTGGACATGGTAATCTCAAGTGGAACGAGCTGGAGGAGATAATATTACATCGATGTTGAAACCGCTTTAAACTCCCGACCGTTATGCTACGTTGAAATTGACATTCAACTACGTTTGTTAACCCCAAACTTCATGTTATTTGGTCAACCTAACTTAATTTCACAACGAGATACCAACGCGATTGCAGATCGGCACCTACGCAAACGAGCTAAATACCTGCGCAAGTGTGAGGATGCCCTCTGTACTAGATTGTCAACTGAGTACATCAAATCCCTGAGAGAACGTCATAAACTGAAACATGACCGTAAAGAAATGGCGCTGAAACCTGGAGATGTCGTAATGATCAAATGTGAAGAAAAGAACAGAGGTGTATGGAGAGAGTAATTGGTATGGTAGAGAAATTAATGCAGAAACTGCACGAGAACTATTCAACAAACATTGCAGCAGAATAACTTCAAGACGAGGAGTACTTCTAACGAAAACATTCGATAGTATTGAGGAACTTTAAACTGATAAACTTAGATTCTTATTAATATATTGTTTTTGTTGTAATATTTGCAAACTTACGTTGCAAATAGGGGGAGAGTGTCGAGATTTATCGACATAATTGTAATCGGGAGATCCTCGGAATATGCCGAGTATAGGACGAGCACTAAGCGAGACTGGTTCTTCAAAACAAGCATGCAAGAACTGTATCTTTTATATAGAATTTATAAAATCATCAAAGCTAATGTGTGAAGAGGTTGTTGTGTGAGCTAAATTCGCAACATTATAAAACCCATTGCAAGAAATACTATACGACTTTCTGTATTTATTCACCTAATATTTTCTCGCGCCAACAAGAACAATGTAAAAATCAAGATTTTCCTACTACCTGCAGGTAGAACGGTCAAAACATTCTTTCCAAAAGTAAATCTTTAACTGTTATCTCTTGCTCGTTTTTGACAATCAGTTCGCGTTTCGACTCTCGAAAAGCTTTCAGTTTTACAACAGCTAAGCGAACGCATCATTAAACGTATGTTTACATATTAAATCGTGTTCACTTTTGATGACAGCTGCTCAGAGTCGCAGCCAATCATCAATTCCAGTCCACTGGTGGACGGAGAATTCGATTACACAGCCAAACCCAGCAAGCGGTCTTTCCCAGGCTTCCCCGATTTTAGGGACCGCCTGCCATGCAGGCTGTATCTGACAAGGAGCTGAAATTTTCTATTTATCGCTTCTTTGTAGATAGCTAGAAATTTTCTGCACAGCTTCGTTTTGTATCAGGACCACAATATCATCTTTCAAGAAATAATTTATTCCTCATCAACTGTGCAGTAAAAAGGCAAGAAATCCTCCGAAATTTATTGTTTTCTTAGTGTTTGAAAAATTAAACTAATAGTCGTTTACAAACTGCCAGCCGCGGATTTCGAATTCTTGTTCTGCTGTTTGTCTTATGGATTAGAATAGGTACGTTGTCTGGTTTTGCTTAGGATCTAACAAACGCGGAAACGTGATTATATAACGGAACCCAGCTGAAACTTGCGGTTGTTTTTCAATATATATTGCTGATTTATACATTGACACCGCATTTTAATTAAATAATTTAATTTAGGGTATATTATAAAATCGCCGCGCTCGAAAGCGCGCTCGAAATATTTGATGTTTGCAGTTATGACTCTTATAGCTTAGTAAATAATGAAAAAATGTGTATAAATGTGATTTGACATTTAAATTTCCGGTTAGACTGTCTTCTTTCAGGACTGTTCCAATTTATTTTCTACATTTACAGCTCTTCGCAAATTCTTCTAGAGGCTCAAGAAAGGATTTCTTTCTAGCTTGTGATCCTTGAATGTTGGATCCTAACTCACTGGAAACAGTTTTCAGCTGTACAATTTTCAGATTTTGTAATTTACCAGCAAGTGAAAGGTCGCAAATGTTTATTTCGCCAACCTGGATGGGATGTTCTTGTCTCATTTGGCTGTAAATAGCGTCCCGCAAATCTTGGAGTGTAGCCTCTGTTTCCCAAGCCTCCATATCTTCTTCCGTCAACTCTTGCTCTTTTTCCTCTTCCTCTCCTACAACACCGATTTGTTGCCGACGCAGGGTTGCACTGTACCTTGAGAAAAAGCTCTTGATCTGTTGAGCCGTTTTCCATTCGTCAGGCTGGAAGAATAGCTTACCATTTCCATCTTTCTTGAACTTCATCTCCCTGGAGACTGTTCGAGGATCGGCTTTATTACCACTGGTTTCTCCGGCTTGAAACTTCTCAATCAAGTATCCTTTAACATTTTTTCCAAATCGCGGCCTCCTTTTGGTTGTTTTCAGGGCCCACCCCATGCTGCGAACTCCATCAGACACTCTGGATTCCCCAGCTTAAACTTGCGTGAAAACACTAGGTGTTGGTTTGGCAACTGTGCTAATCCCAGTTACTCTTTCGGCCCATTTTCTTCGGATTTCATCGTACAGAGAAACAGACTCTAATTCTCGGATATGCTTGGCAGTATCCATATGCGCTTGTATCTCTCGTTCTGACCTAAATGTTAAGATGCAAGTGGACTCGCTACATGAAAAGATTTCTGCCTGTGCAGTTTTAGACGCTTTGCCAATGGCGCCACGTTCTTTTTGACGAGGTCCAAATGGTTTAACAACTTTCAAACTTGCAACATTCTGCGGTTGAAATTGATGATCTTTGTAGGTTAGTAATTTACCTTTTCCAGTTTCGTAGGCTTTCCATACTCGAATGCCACTAGTTTCGTACTGAAAATTATAGAGTAGACTTATGTCTGGTATTTTGTTGCCTTCATAGAGATCTTGTGATGAGTCGACTTCAACTACTGCAGCTCTACATCTTTTCAATCCTCCATGATATTCTAACGCCACTTTCATGTCCTCTGCTGAAACAACATCGTGATTTTCATTGACAAATATTCGGATATGAGCCTTCATCGGAGCGATTTTTCGGTCGCAGATGTCCTTACCTGATTGGCGTTCGGAGAAGTCGTAGCGAGCAACAGTTATACCAGTTGTTTTGCCAATCTCTGGGAGGCACAGCAGCAATGGGCCATTGTGGTAACATCCTGCATTATCTGATCGTATATACGCTTTATGGATGAGTGGATACTCTGCTTTGATTGAGCGGAAAAGATGTTCAAAGATGGATGCAATTGTATAGTTGTTTTGAGTACAGGAATTGAAAATATGCACGAAGCACTCAACTTCGTAGTTACCAGCATTCATAATTTCATAGTAACTACTGCACTGGCATGCCAACTAAGTCCGCGTTTTCCAAATAATTCGCTCATATTCTCTCGATATTTTAAAGGCAGGAATTTCATTGCCCAATCACATATAATTAAGCAAGTTTCTTGGTCCAGTTTATTCAGAGTCTCTTGCTTTGCTTCGTCCTGCATAATAGTTTGCAAATATTGCAAACAACGAAACGCTAGCTAATAATTTTTTTACTTTTATTATATGTTTGGTTTTAAAGGTAAATGCTGGGCTCTGCTTTTTATTTTTATACTAAGCTTTCCTCCAGGTATATCAACTGGCAACGTTTGTGTTTATTACTGATGTCAGCAAAAACTTGCAAAACTTTCTTCATGTTGATTTTATTTTTAGGCATACAAAAGTGTAGCTAGGGTTCCTGTGTCTGTGGTATATTTATTTACTTGTATTTCACGTTTTAATGCCACAATTCCCTAAAAAGATCCGTGACCTCCGTTTTTTAACTGATAATTTATTTCTTTAATGCATTCTATATTTCATATCCGAAATTAAAAGAAAAATCATTTCTGGATCTTGAAAAAAAATTGTTTATCACAATTCGGGCGTTGTGAAAACCCGGAATGCCGGTGTCCCAGGATTTTGAATTCATACTGATCTCAAATGATTAAAGCCATGTAATAATTATTCCATGCAACTGTTAGGAAGGGCGGAATTTTGAACGGAGGACAAAAATCCTAAAGAAAAGGTCAAGTTTGTAAAGGGGTCGAATTTCCTAAAAGGGGACGAATTTCCTAGGATTTTCGCCCCGAGGGGGGAGGGGCAAATTTCCTAGGAATTTCACCCCCCTGGGGGCGAAATTTTGGGGGGCAAAAATCCTGGAACACCGGCATTCCGGGTTTTCACAACGCCCGAATTATGAAAGCATAAACATTCAGAAATTATTAAACGTATATCTAATACGTTTCTGTATTATGGCAACGATAAACATTTTGCTTTTAATAATATGACAGTATTTGCATGAAATAAATGTAAAGCCAAATTTATTAGTCTCTATAAACAATTCAAAACCGCAATATTTTATATTTTGACCGACTGGATGCATTAATGTTCTAATTTTGATACAGGAATCTTTCTCATTCATTGCTGTTTGTTTTGATGAACAGGATGACTTTTGAATACATTTGGATATCTCAAGAATGAAAAGAAATCCATTCCGTGTAAGAACACGGATGCTCGTTGATATTTTAAGCACTATTCTGTAATTTTTGAGTTTGTAACAGGTGGACGCGAGTCAAAGGGGGGTTTTTCAAAATTATAAGGCATGACAGCAGGCGTTTATTTTCTTTGGGGATCTCCTATAAATGTTTGTTCACAGGCTAACCACAGGCGGAAAAAACAACTGCAACTCTTCTTCCCTAGTGCAACAATGATGCCAGGGGCCCAGGACAACCCATGACGTCATTAAATTTTCCAAGGGGCTTCTGAGATATCATAATTGTGTAACTATTGTTAAATTGTTTAACAATATATTTTGCTTGGTTGCATATTATCCAGCACTGTGGATCTATATTCTATAGCTCTTCTTTCAGAAGTTTTAAAAGGACACGTACACTATGTCGTTGCAGGGAGTCACTCATCTTACATAAGTATATCCTACCCCTGACGGACAGTAAAAGCTTAAATCAATGACATAGAGCGAGAAGCATGCAATGCTTTTATAATTTAATAATTTCAGATTCTTCGAGAAAGGGCAGGCGCGCAACTCTTGTTCATAGAAACTAACGCTATATTTTGTAGCAAAATATTTCTAAACTACACATTTATAACAAGCAAAATATTTTCTAACTACCCATTCAACTTTTCGACATATACAATTTCCTACTCCCTATGATTAATCACATGCTAATATTCTTTTAAATCTTTCTTTAACAATGCTGTGATTGCCAACAAAATTCTGAAATAACTCCAACAAAGTATTAAGGAAATTTGCTCACTTAATATATATATATATATATATTTTGAAATATATATATATATATATATATATATATATATATATATATATATATATATATATATATATATATATATATATATATTGAAAATAAAATAGAGAAGATCGTCCTTTTAGCCATTGTTGCTTACTTAAACTTTATAATAGTCCGTTTTGTTCTTTTCATTTCTTTTGGTAACAAATCACCTCCATGCATTTGTCCATAAATAACGTACATTTCACGTTTGTATTACTTCGTACGCACTCCTTCAAAACAGCCATATTGCCAGAATATTAACTTCTATTTAACCGAGCGCGAGGTCTTCGCAGAGAAATATCGGACCGAGGTGTTTTTTCTACGTACCGACCCTTAGGGCGAGGTTTGTACAAAAAGACCAAGGTCCGATATAGTCTAGGACCTGCATATGAGTTTGTATGCATTTCATTTAGGACAGATAATCTCAACTGTTTTAGGGCAAGTTGACCATGACGGTCAACATGGTAACGCTGCCCGAACCCCAATCCGGGACGAAACGTCCGAAACTGACCACACCCAAAACGACGCTTTCGCCATACTGCTATCTACCAAACCATAAAAGCTTTGGCTATTCTGAGATGCTTACATGGTTCAGAGATGGTACTATTGGGGGTGGTCATTGGTAAGTGTGAAATGCCTAGCACTGATATTTCACAAGAAAATGGCCATGCAATAATCA
>CACRXK020012928.1:0-14547 GCA_902702795.2 Paramuricea clavata
TGATGTGTATGCTAATCGTGAACAATATAAGAGTTCACAAAATATAATAAATATTAACTTTGTTCAATTTGCTGCAACATATAAAGTTGTTAACAATGAATTAACAAAATTGCCAGAGAATATTATACCACGAATATTTCCAACATATTTTCTAATCCCAAAGGTCCAAATTTTGGCCTATATTGTAAGTATCAACTGTTGAGGTATAAACCGTGGAGAACAACCCAAAACAATGCATGGGGTGACCAAGAACCAACTGACGAGGTTCTGATCAATTGTTGGCATGAATTTTTACAAACACCTTATGGGCAATCTAATGTCCCAGACTGGTTTGATAAATTACAAGCTGTCATTCAAACTCAAGAATTAGAAGATGAACCTTCTGAAGAACGGGAGGCAACTCGAGATGAGTGGATGATATTATCAGACCTCGACACTCCTTTTGACAACTCTGAACAAACACCAGAGTCCACATATGACTGGCATCTTGACAGAGCCAATTATTCAGAACAACAAATCCAAGAAATGCCAACATGGATAAAAACAAACAAAGAGGAATACACTATTGATGAGCAATATGATGTTGTTGACATCAACAGTTTTAGTAAAATGCAAAAACTTGCTTATGATATTGTTAAGTCTCATTTTGATGATACAGGTACATCATCCGAGAAAGAGCCATTATGTCTCATTATAAATAGTGTTGCAGGAACTGGTAAAAGTTACCTTATTAATGCTATTAGAAATATTTTGCAAAGTAAATGTGCTGTTGCTGCTACCACAGATAAAGCAGCTTATAACATTAGAGGTGTAACTGTGCATTCTCTATTAAAGTTACCTATAGGATCAAGGTAAAAAAGACCTAACAGGACAAAGCTTATGTAGGTTACAAGAGAGTGTTAATAACATTGGATACATCATTATTGCCGAATACTCCATGCTTGGCCAAGTTACTTTTGCTTGGATAGACAAGCGTTGCAAGCAAGCAACTGGTTATAATGACAAAGTTTTTGGAGGAAAATCATTGATTTTAACTGGCGATCCAGGTCAATTACCACCAGTAGCAGATAAACCTCTTTACCATGCTAAACCATCAAACGCTGTTGGTGAACAAGATTATCAAGCATATCATATGTTTGACAAAGTTGTTAAACTCACTGTAAATCATCGTGTGCAAGGTATGACATCTGAGCAAATACAGTTCAGAGATTTGTTATTACGACTTCGCAAAGGTGACTCAACAGTTGATGACTGGAAGTTACTTCTTACACGTCAACCATCAAATGTCACTAATTTATGTGACTTTGAAGATTCTACTAGACTCTTTTATAGTAATGAACAAGTTACTAATTACAATCATGAGCAGCTAACAAAACTTGAGCATCCAATTGCTCATATTAATGCTCGCCATTCATCAGCATTGGCAAAAAAGATATCCTCAGATGATATGTCTGGGTTAGAGCCTGTTGTGTTTCTAGCAAAAGGTGCTAGGGTTATGTTAACCATGAATTTGTGGTCAAGTGTTGGCCTCTGCAATGGGGCTACTGGAACAGTTGTTGATATTATCTATCAGAACAACGATCAACCACCTGACTTACCTATTGCAGTAATAGTAGAATTTGAAAACTATAGAGGACCTGTTTTTAATGAAAACCAACCATTGTGTATCCCAATATATCCAATCACTGTCACATCACAGACAGAAATAGGTTTCCATGAGAGGCAACAGTTACCTCTTAGGCTTGCTTGGGCTCTAACAATACACAAGAGCCAAGGACTTACACTTCCAAAAGCATGGATAGATATTGGCAAATCTGAAAGAACTGCTGGAGTTTCTTATGTTGCTATTAGCAGAATAAAATCACTTGCGTCTTGTATCATTGAACCAATGACGTGTGAACGATTAACAAGCTTGAAATCATCCGCTAACTTACAATATAGGCTTGAAGAAGAAAACAGGCTAAATCAGTTAGCACAGGCTACTAGCAGTGCCTTTAGAACAACAAACTATTGAGTTTGAATAAGAGAGGAAATTTCATATATGGATCCGAGTTATGTTTTGGTATGTAGTTTGACTATATACCCTTTTAATTTAATTTATTACATAATAACTAATTTACTCCTTGTTATCACTGTATGTATGAAAATATGATTTGCAAGTTAAAGAATGGTAAGTTTTTTGTTTGTTTAACCCCTCCCCTCCCCTCCCCTGCCCTACTTTTATTTTCATTTATGTGCTACCGTGTTTCTAAGTAAATATTTCATGCTGACAATTATTTTTTCTATAGTTTTGCAATTCTAATGGATGTGAATGGTGCCATGTTAACTGCTGGATGAGACCAAATGGTTGTTAAAGTCAAAATATAATATTGATATATTACATTGCATCAAAATGGATGGGAGCTTCTAGATTAACAGAAATGTATTTCTATTAAAACAAGAATGCTGATTTACAAGATTATATGGATATATTACATCTAATGCAATGGGATGGAATCTGCCATGTTTAATTTTTGCCGTACTTGTTTCCAATGTACCATATAGATGTCAGGAACATTGTATGTCAAGATATTACATACCTTTATATGTACAGTAACCTAACAAGTTATTGGACAATAATGATGGCCAACAATGGATACTATCTGTACATGCTAAATAAATACGAAACATTTATGTATTGGACAAAAAACCAGTAATAAACTTGTTTACCAGATGGAAAATACAATGGACAGAAGACTATCATTACCTTGGAAAGAATACAAAAACTTGCAAAAACTAGTCATATCACGTTAAAAGACATATTGTGTATACTACTAATTGTGTTCTTCCAGACGCTCTAACAAGTGAAGATGATTTAAAACATTGGTACCAACAATGACATGCATACATGTAAATATGAAAATCCGAAGATACAAAGTACACTTCACAGTATATATACTGTAGTAATTATTGCATGTTGTAATTTCGATGTTTTTTAAACAAAATAAATTCATACATACAATGTGTATAAGACAACTTAATTAAATGAAGTTTATTGGTATAATCAATCCCCAGGGCTTTGGTCATAAGGCAGCACTTCCTTGCGATAGTAACTTCTAGTTTAATTTATTACACCCACTATATCTGGGTGTTGAAAGTCATGTGACCGGCCGGTGCCAGGGCCTTTTCCCGCCTTCCCAATGACAAAAAGGGAAAAGCCCTGGGAGCGTGGTTGCGTTTGCGCAAAATTTGTCTTCCCAATTCTTCCCAAACTTGGCTATATTATGCAGTATTTCATGCTCTTTCCAATGATGTACCGCAAATTGGGGCACAAGCTCACCAATGTCAAAACGGCAAGGATTAATAAGGTGGTAATTGCTTTTGTTTATATAATAACAATGCGCAAACATCTATATTCTGCAAGATCTGTATTCCTAATTGTTCTGAAACTCAACTATATCGTGCAGTATTTCATGCTCTTTCTAATGACGTACAGCAAATTGGGGTAGAAGCTCACCAACGTCCATTATATATGACATTAATGTAGCACAATCGTTTAGTAAAACTGGCTGTGTTAAATGTCACTCGATCGTGTCGACGTGTCGTCCTTTGTCGATCATTGTAGATAAAATGTGTTGTCATTGATGGGTTAGGATAAAACGCGGATACGAACGGACAGATGGAAGGCGGACGGACGGATGAGTGGCGGACGGACAGACGGACGGATGGCTTCCAAAAAATGTTTTTCAACAACCATTTATAAGTCATATCCGCGTTTTATCCAAAAGGTAAAACGCGGATATGGTCCAGAAAACGTTTTTCAGCCTTTTTTTAGTCATATCCGCGTTTTATCCAAAAGGATAAAACGCGGATATGGTCCAAAAAATGTTATTATTATTATTATTATTATTATTATTATTATTATTATTATTATTATTATTATTATTATTATTATTATTATTATTATTATCAGAATCATCTGATTTTGCAAGGCTCCTTCTTCTCAAATGTCCTTAAGTTTTCACTGTCGAAATTAAACGGTATATGGTCTAAATCCCAATCAAACCTCCCAAAGAACATCTATAACTTCACCATTCGTTACATTAATAACTCACTTCCAACTCGTAAAAACCTTACTAAATGGGGAATATTGTCCAACTCTGATTGCTCCTTCTGCTTAAACCCTGAAACCCTTTTACACGTAGTTGCTGGATGTCAAACGTACCTCCCACGATTTACATGGAGACATGATTCTGTTCTGAACTTCATAGCACAAACGCTACAACCTGTAAACAACTCCAATCTTTTCGTCGATCTTCCTGGTTATAAAAGCCCATCAATTGTAACTGGTGACACATTCCGCCCAGACCTACTTCTATCTATCAACTCGGATTGTCTCTATATCCTTGAACTTTCTGTTGGCTATGAGTCTAATCTACAAACAAATGTTGATCGGAAAAGAAGAAGATACGAAGATCTCATTACACAGCAAAAGAAACAATTTAAGTCCGTAAAATTTGTAAATTTGTCAATTAGTTTTTTAGGCGTTTTCTCAAAAGAATGTCATTCCTTTTTAGATATGTTAACTGATCTAGGTCTTGATAAAAGACACCAGTATTTCGCTATCAGGAAAATTATGTCTATCGCGATTAGGACAACATATTATATATTTTGTTGCAGAGATAAGGACTGGTTAAATCCGGAATTACTGAACATTTAAGGATACTCATTATTAATATATAAATATTAAGCAGGTTCAAGTAGTCAATTATAAATTACCTAAATTAGTGAGATTTATAATTGTATATATACGTATATAATTTCAATAAAGTTTCCATTATTATTATTATTATTATTATTATTTCCAAATAAGCATTATTTCGTTTCAACGTTGTCCAATTTTAAGAACGCATTTATGGAGAATTATCTGTAAATGCTGGAACGAAAAAAATATTCCATCTGTCTGGAAGCACGCGGCGGCGATATTGATCCATAAAAAAGATTCAACTGAGGATCCTGCTAATTTCCGTCCTATCTGTCTAGAGCCTGTTTTGCTAAAAGTCATAACATCATTGCTAAGGAATAGAATCTTTAAGTTTGTTTGCGAAAACGAATTTATTCAGTCGGGAATCCAGAAAGGTTTTTGGCCTGGAATTTCGGGGACTATTGAACATACGGAATTATTATCACATATTATTAACCATGCCAGAAATAAGCAAAGATCTCTTGTAGTTACTTTAATTGATCTGAAAAATGCCTTTGGTGAGGTACATCATAAATTTATACGAACTATCTTGACAGCTCATCACATTCCTGAAGAAATTATATGCTTTGTTGAGAATCTCTACTCTGATTTCAGTATCTCAATTATTACGAAAGGGTTCATTACGAAACCAATTCCAGTGCAACGAGGCGTGTTACAAGGTGATTGTTTATCACCCTTGTTATTTAATCTTTGTGTAAATTCTTTGATTCACACAATAAACGACGCGAAATTAAAATGTCTTGGCTATGTAAATAACGCAACGATGTACCCTAGGCACTGGTTCCAATTTGCGGATGACACAGCAATATTAAGTGCACATGAAGAGGACAATCAATTGCTTTGTAATGTATTTAATAAATGGTCAACGTGGGCGGATTTGTATATTCCTGTTGAGAAATGCCATACTTTTGGAATCAAGAAGCAATCCTCAAAAGCAATTCAATACCAACCAGTTATTATCATCTCGGGCAAGCGTGTACCGCCGATTGAATGCGAACAGGGGTTTAACAATCTTGGAAAGCAATTTAACTTTAATATGGAATGCGATCAGATCAAAGTAGAGATACTAAGTGAAATCGACGAATATCTGCAGAAAATAGATCTTTTCCCCATGAATCCTTTTTCGAAAAACAGAATTATTCAGAATTATGTTTACTCAAAGCTCCGTTGGCGATTTTCTATATACCCCTTTACTGAGACCTGGATAAACCAAAATATTGAGCCAGCTATTTCCAAGTATATTCGAAAATGGTTACAGATCTCGATTAGTGGCAATATTACTCATCTAAAACTACCACTGAATCATATCTAGGGATTGACTTTTGCTCTGCTTCAGATATATATTTACAATGCAAACTTTCGGTTAGGCGCATATTGAAAAGATCTAGGAACAGTGATATTCAACATCTGTATTCTGTAACATCTTCCAAAAATATTAATACGGATGAAATAATTGAGAAAGTATCATCAAATGTAACAAATGGATACGAACTGAAAACCGGAACAAATAAGTTATTGAAACAGCAAAGTACAAATAATATTTGGGCAAATTTTATTACGCTAAAGGAACAAAGTATTATTATAAACTATCTAACTGAAGCGTGCAACAAGAAAATACTGCACTTTTGGCAAGAAATGGTTAGCAGACTACCCCGTAATATAACTTATTTTGCAAGAAGGGCTACAGTGCTTAACTTGAGCAACAATTCTAACCTCAAGCGGTGGAACATTCGAGATTCTCCAAATTGTGACCTTTGCAACAAAATTCAAACACAGCTTCATGTCATTACAACAACATCGGTATACGTGGAGGCATGATTCTATATTAAACACCATTCTTCATCACTTAAGGAGAGTGATGTCGGAAGACCTGGAGATTTTTGCCGATTGTCCAGACTCTGGCTTGAAATGTACGTCCAATCTGTTTCAAGCGTTAAGGCCAGATGTTACGATTCGTTATAAAAGAGACTTGTATGTGATTGAATTGACTGTCCCATATGAAACGAACTGCATGATTGCAAGACGACGTAAACAAGAAAAATATCGGGTATTGCGATCACAGTTACTCGTACCGTGTGATAGATTTAAAGTTATAACTTTGGAAGTCACTACTCTAGGCTTCGTCACGAAGAGTATAGGCCAATTTCGTAGGCTATGTAGGTTGTTAAATTTGCAAGACGATCGTACACTCTAAATCTCGCCGTGTTGCGGCAACACCAAAAAGGTGTAACATTACACTGATTAGGTGTAACGCGGAATTAAACACTGTTCGAGTGTAACATTACACTTCCACAGTGTAGCTTTACACTATTTTAGTGTTTTGGGAACACTTACTAGGTGTAAAATAGAAAATATCCTAATTACACCTAATTCGGTGTAGATTTGCATTATAACGGTGTAACCTTACCTCTTCTCCCTGTTAATTTACACTTTGCGATGGTGTAAATATACACTTATTTCGTGTAAAATATGCCAACACTTGCGAAGTGTAAATTTACACTTTTCCTGCCGTATTGTTACACCTAGAATGCGTTAAAATACACTGAGCTGCAGTGAAGTAGAAACTAATGTATTAGTTATTATTGCGGTGTAAATTTACCCTTAACTAGTGTAAATTTACCCAATGATTGTGTATGAGATAACACAATAATAATGTAAATATACACCGGTATGGTGTAAAAAGTATGAAAGCTTACTTAGTGTAAATCCACACTGAACCTGGAGTATAATTACACTAAGACCATGTTAAGATACACTGATGTAGTGTAAAGTAGACCGAAGTATTGACACCTTTTATGCTGTAAATTTACCCTCAAACGGTGTAAATCTACCCAAATCTTGTGTATGAAAAAACACCTTGATTGTGTAAATATACACCGGTATGGTGTAAAAAATATGAATGCTTACTTAGGGTAAATCTACACTGAACCTGGTGTATAATTACACTAAGACCATTTTAAGATACACTGATCTGGTGTAAAGTAGAAACTGGAATATTAACGAACACCTATACTATGCTGTAAACTTACCCTCAAACTGTGTAAATTTAGCGATCTAATTCTCGTGTATGAGACGACACCATGATAGTGTAAGGTGTAAACCTATATCACTGGTGTAAACATACAGAATTCGAATAGTGTAAAGTTTGTATGGGGACCAAAATATACTGACCGGCTTACCCTTCACATTAGGGCTTTTTGAAAAGTCGGTGTAAAAGTGTAAAGTATAAACTATTTTATAAGACTACCTTTAAACGGTGTAAACTTAAACGGTGCGTTTTGTAAGGTGTGCCATGCAGACCTCGCATTGTTCATTTTTTATTGCAATCTGTTACCTCCATATATTAAGTTTTCTCAATCTAATCTTTTTTTGGTGGGTAACTAGTAAGGGTACTAGTTACTTCTACTTTAATTTGGCCAGGATATACCCCCCCCCCTCCCTCCCCAAATATGCCCTGCTGGCTATGGTGTACATTATATGTCATAAATCCCTCCTTCTCGGTGTTTATCCTCTACAAAATAAGACAGCTAGAATTTTGAAGATAGAATTAAGCAACCTCGTCCCCAGGGTCTTCCTCGTGGTGGCGCGTGAGCTGAGGAAGACCCTGGTAAAATACGATGAAATCTCCAAGATTCTTGGAATTTGCACTGGATTGTCCACATGATTGAGATCAGTGCCTTCAGCAATCGCGTGCCATATATGGGCTCCCAGAAGGCTTAGCGGGCTCACTTCGAGCGCATCGTTTGGAAATTTAGGAACGCTTCTTGATATGGCCGAGAATATGGCCAAGTTTTCTTAATATATTGAAGAAGAAAAGAAGTAATACTCCAATTTTTGAACACCCACACAACAACTTTAAATGTAAGTGTTCAACTATGTCAATATTCTGAAGTTTCGTATGTAAATATGTGCCATAAATTGTTGTATAATTTCATGTATATTTTTAACCGCCGTGCCGTTGGCCGATTGTATATTTTTGTATTTGGTTTCAACAATATATTGTTATTAAAACTTTGTGATCTTGCTTTGTATTTACAGATTATAATTGCAAGCAATAAATGCTGTCATAATATGTTATTCAAGCAAGTCAAACTGTCGAAATTATGATATATAAAACGACAACAAACTGGAATATTCACCACAGGCTACAACCACTGAGCTATACTATATTACTGGAGGACCTGCACGGGAAAAAAAAGTGAAGCCAAAAACATGGCGGATTTCGGCCTTTGCTGACGCCATTTCCATGACAACTGGTCCGTATTTCTCATGGTAATTACCACTGACCAGGCTCGGATCTGAGCCCGCTACAATTTCCACACACCCCTGGTTTTCTTTAAAAAACTTTAGATTTTTGCAATTTTGCTCGGGTTTTGTAGTATTTTCTCGATATTTGAATCGATTTTTAAAATGTTTTCGAGACATTTTTCTAAACTTGGTTATTGGTTCAAAGATGTGCAAGTCGTACGAGTTATTCTTCCCGAGAAAGACAACAAAATTCAAACCTCGCTGTCCTCGCAAAATGTGAGCAAAGCCAAAAAGGATATTTGAATCAGCGAGCTATAAACAGGTATTTCATTCAATTTTATTTATGCTTTATCTTATCTCACATAAAATTGGTAGGCTTAACTTAAGCTTGACGATGAAATGCAATCTTTTTGTTAAGAAAACAGCCTTTTGCTGTTTTTTTTGGTGTAATTTGGCAATCTGTTATCTGTATATTTCAAAATTTGGTTGCAGAAACTAAAACTTTTTGTTATCTATACTGTACTTTAGAAAATGGTATTACAGTAACTCCAGACGTTCCTTCAAAGCAAACGGTATGTCAGGTATGTGTTTAAATATATTCAGGTTTTGTGTAATATGTGCCAACTTTGCATACAAGGCTAATCAATGTCAAGATTTTTGGAGTATACTCAAGTATTTCCCAAAATACCCCCCCCCCCCAAGAAAATGTTGCTGCTGTATGATGAAAAGGTAGTACATTGGCCATTTATAACACATTGTTGGGGGGCAGAGGGTTGTAGGGGTGATGAAAGCTCAGGTGGTACATAACGTATATCATCTGCAGCCAGGGCCATACACAGCGGGGAGGCAAGGGAGGCAACTGCCCCCAGAGAAAACTATATTCACGATTTTTAGAATGTCAATTATTCTTTGGATAGGCCTTACTCCCCCCCCCCCGTGAAAAAATCCTGTGTACGGCCCTGTCTGCAGCTTAATGGGTTTAACAATTTGGAACACCAACTACTGTATGTTGCTTCCCTTGCACTGGGAAGGTACCTTGTATCCTGGCCACTTTTGATTATTATACCATTAAAAGCCTGATAATTGCACCAATGGTTCTGGTGTCTCTGGTTTGGAGTTGAGTCACATTGTTTTGTTTTTCCCATCATCATTTTTGTGCTCAAAGTTACAACATATAATATATTTTTGTTTATTCCAGAATTATCTCACAATTGTCATATCATAATTTGGCATTTGTCCTGACTCACACTGGTTTCCCAATTAACCCATAGTGGCTCTGACATTGACAAGTAAAAGTAGGGCAGTACCAAGCAAGATGTATGGAAATTGAAGACACAAAAGCTGGATTAATTTTGAACTATTTTATTTGAACTTCTTCAATACAGTAGAATTATTAACAGTGAATAATTTTAAATTAACACTAAAATTATTGTAATTAACATGATGTAGTGGAGCATGTGTTAACTTAATAGTCTTAATTAATTAACATTAACTTACGGTAATAAAGGTTTATACTTTTATGTTATCATCACCATAATCTATAGACATTTTCAAATTTTGCTTGGGGTGGGGGTGTGCAGAAAAATTCAGGGGTGGAAAGTGAGCACATAGTGTGCTGAGTAAGATGCAGCAGGGTCTACCGGGGTCTACCATGGGTGTGCCCCCCCCCCAGTTTGTTGGGCAAACAAAGCCAGTTGGGCAGTATTGGCTTATTATTCTGTCAATTTTGTGGGAAATATGCTATCCAATAGGAATTTTTCGTAGCATCCTCCCCCCCCCCCCTGTTGACAACAATTTCGGAAAGTTTCTCTGGAAATTTGTTTATGACAACTCGGGCACAATCCGAAAAAGTCAGGCAAATTTCTTTCCGTCCGCCTAATTTTTTCCTTCCTGTATGCCCATGCTGAGGGTACAGTCACTAGTGGGGACAGAGTTGGGGTAAGGTTGGGGCACCGACCCCCAGGATACTTTGAGATTTTTGGCCTTGTTTTAAGTCTTATTTAGTTCTTATTTAGTTCAATTATACTGCTGTCATTTAATCAAACCAGCATTTAAATTTCTGGGGTGGGTGCAAATATCTCTAGGTGGGGTGGGAAAACTTTCTGAGGTGAAAATATTTTTGGGGGTGCACACCACCTGCATCCCCCCAAAAAATCCATCTATGATTGCCATCAGATAATTAAGTTACTGTGGTATTAATTATTATGACTTCGCTTTTGGCTATTCTGTATTTTAATGCCTTAGTTGTCCCATATGTTCTGTGATGCCCGCAATATAACCAATAATTCCTGCAAGACAAAAGACAACAATCATATTACACTAATATTATTACACATTTTCCCACCTCAAAAACAGCATTTATTATCAAAATTGTGGATACTTCTTCTCATCCATAAAACTGCATGTGTACTAATTAAAGTATTTTTACATAGTACTGAAATGGTGAATCATTATCCACTAGTTAATCATAGTTTCTCTGTAACTAATTCCAAGAAAGTCAAGAACAATGACAGGCAAAGATAACAATTTGTTCAAGAGAGAGGAAGGATCCACAGTTAGGTTAATTAATAAAAACATTCTTGCTGTAGTTCTTTGTGTATTCCACTTGGTTGTGGAAATACATGTCCAGTACATGATTTTTTTTGTAAATGATTCTTACGGATTGTTTTTAGGGACAAGTCATTATTAATGCCGGGTAGGGGGCTGGAGGAAATTTTTATGAATAGCAAAAATTTCAAATGACCCCTTATTTTTCTAACAAAATCAAAATTTATCCCCCCCCCCATTGAGGCACCATATTTCATAGCCCCCCTCCCCCCAATTCTGAATTTAATGAATTTAAGTCAGTTTCGTAAGCATTTTTCCTGCCCTCATACTCAGTTTACTTGCAGCTATAAAGAATATTGTAAATATTGAAAATGATAGCCAAGGTGGACAGGAGTGACTTTAGTTCACAATTACACAATAGACAATTCAGACTTTATACCTGAAAAGTTGTTGGCCCTCAAACAAAAAAAACACACATCAGGCCTAGTCTTTTACTAATTGATAAAAAACATTTGTGTCTGGTGGAAGCATTATATTGAAGAGATGGCAGAAGAGACTGTCAACAACATGCAGAAACAGAACATGCCAAAGAGGTCCGCTGTGTTAAAAAGCGTAAAACAGGACAACAACTGTCAATTGAATCTTGCATAGTTGCAAATACAGTGCATGACCCTTCAGACAAATTCTACGGTGATGATGAGGATGACAATTTCCATATACAGTAGTTAGAACACAACTTTAGGTTCAATATATTGGGCATTACTGTTCAATGTATGTATGTATACTGTATATATCCATTACTCTTTTGATATTACATGTTACAAACTATTCCATAGATTTTATTTTTTGCCCCCCCCCCTTTATGTTCAAAATATTTTCTGCCCCCCCCCCACTTCAATGGTCAAAACTTTTTGTGGCCCCTCTAAATTTCCTCCGGCCCCCTACCCGGCATTAATAATGACTGGTCCCTTACTGAGCTAGTGAATTTGATTGCATAATTTTCAGGGCTCTGAGAGGCCTCAGATTTAAAATCTTCTGGGTAAGCGTGCCCCCAGACCCGCTAACAGGCTCATGCCTTTGGCAGCTCCCTGACTGACCCACCCACCAATTTCTTGATGACACAATTGATTGTTTCCCCACTTCTGTTTCAGTCTGGCTATGCCACTGCTCACAACATCAAATTTAACAGTTTCAGGACTATTAAAATCAGGAGTTTTGTTTATATGACAAAATCGGACAAGTCAATTTATTGTATGCGGACCATTAACAGTTGACTTGTTAACAGTCGACTTGTTAACAGTACACGACTATATGTTGATGTCATATAACAAGTGAATCCAGTGTAGTGGCCCTGGCTATTTTGCCCTCGTTGCTCCCCTCTCTGGCCTTGTGCTTAATCCTGGTCTATATTAAGTGTATTACATTAACTAAGAAATTATTTTCACCGGAAAAATCTGTGTAAGACAGATCGCCAGGGCTAAAACAAAACAGTAAGTCTTATGACCACAAATTTTACAAGGTTTTTTTATGACTTTAATGTCCAATATTGAAATTAAAAAAATTTCGTACTATCCATCCCATGAATCTTACCTGTGAAACGAATTACTCGTCCTTTTATGTAAAGTAAAGTAAATTGTTGCATCAGCAAGTGGAGCAAAACGGCACTTTAATTCCTTCCAAGTTGAAAAAAACCCCCAGCAAAATACGAGAAAAATATATTATGTTTTTAACTAAAAACACTGCCAAAACCAGGGGGGTGAAAACGTCGTCTGAAGCTCAGGATCGCGGTTGGTCAGTGGCAATTCTGTGAGAATTACGGACCAGTTGTCATGGAAATGGCGTCAGCAAACGTCAAAATCCGCCATTTTTTTGGCTTCACTTTGATCACTGAACGAAGTATAGGAGCAGGTCCTCCAGTTATTATACAGCTCAGTGGCTACAACTAGAAGGTATGAATATTGTTTATAAACTTTATAATGTATTGACTGAGACGGTATCAATATTGACTCATTTAGCAAATATTGATATAATCTCCAAAGCAAGTTCTATGACTATGGATTTGTATGAGAGGAGAATAATTTTTCCTTTGTCTTTAATATTTATATTGTGCTATCAATATAGATTCCAGACAACCTTAAATATGCATGTTGCTGAATTCCCTGAATACATTCAGGTATATGTTTTTCATAATTTTTTCTGTGTTAGTGTCATGTACTCAGGTTGTCGTACTCACCTACATTGGGCTAGTATTCCAAAGGTCGTAGGTTCGATTCCCACCATGGCCAGGCATATTTTTTAAGCTTGCCCTGTGTGGATATATACTTAGAGTAACATCACAAACATTATGTTTCTCATATTTATACCTGAGGAATTCCAAGCTCAAAAATAATAGTGTACCCCTGATTGCCCTGAAAAAATATCCCAATATGCTAAGTACTATACAGACCCTAATATGGTGTAATAGTAAATGAGTCATGTTCACATACCGTAAAAACAATCATTTTCAAAAGAAATCTATCAGGCGCAGAACACAAATATATGAATATCCCCCCGCCGCATTTTTGGTCTAGCTACGGCCCTGGTCAAGTTGTGTGTTTATATGGAACTGAGGCAGACCAGATACCATCTGGAGTTCATTGTAGTGTTGTGCCAACTACCAAGAAGAATTCATGATCCATGTTTACTTGAGACTTTTCAGGCAGGTCAGCTCAAAGCACCTGTCTTTATTGCTAAATAAGAGCTGTTTACATTGCCCTCTGAAAATGTACTACCGTACGGAAGAGATAAAATGGCATTCTTACTGAATGTACCTGTGCTTGAACAAAGGTTTGAAATGCTATATGTACGGTACCGGATATCAAATCCAGGCTCAGGGCTGCCGAGAAAATTTGTTGGGCCCGGGGAAAATCTTCTTTGGGGGCCTCGTGACTAGACCTTAACTAGATTGCATGTGGAGCTACTGTAAGGGGCCCTCAATTTAAAGAATGCTCTAACCAATTTAAAGGACC
>CACRXK020012930.1:0-14546 GCA_902702795.2 Paramuricea clavata
AGATGACAATATCCTTTCTCCAATACCACCTTCCACTTGATAATGCGATCTATATAGATGGCTCGCCAGTGCAATCAGTATCCTCCTTTAAACTGCTCGGTGTGCTACTGAGAGAGGATCTATCTTGGTGTGATCATGTCGACTATGTGATTAAAAAAGCAAATTCTAGACTCTATGCATTGCGGAAATTAAAAAAGGCTGGGTTAAGCGATAAAGACCTTGTCACTATATATTCCTCCTTCATTCGGTCCCGAATTGAGTACGCTTCACCTGCGTGGTCAACGCTGACCCAAGGCCAGTCTGACCTTATCGAATCGATACAGAGAAGAGCATTACGTATCTTGCTTCCCGAAATGTCGTATCAAGACGCATTGAATTATACTGGTCTAAAAAAGTTAAGTACGCGTAGACATAATTCCTGTGAACAATTTATTCGGAAATTGAAGCTTGACAATGGTCCTATAAATCCTCTTAAGGATGTTGTTGCAACTCGTATACATCCAAATACTCATAATTATAATCTTAGGTCTGAATCAAGCTGGTCACTCCAAACGAACACAGAACGGTTTCAAAATTTTATAACTGTCAAATATAATTATTAATGTATTATCGATTTAGTAGTACTCGTGTATATTAATTCAGGGACCCAATTATAATTTGTGGACAGATTTAAACTGACTATTCAGAACGAACATTGAACGGTTTGAACTCAATTTTATCTGTAAATTTAATTTTTAATGTATTTACTTATAATCATGTAATTCAGTAGAGACTGCAATGTGATTAATTAAACAGATTATTATTATTATATTATTTTGCATAAAAATATATTATTTATTGAGTTGAATAGCATAAAAATTTCGCCCATATGAATGAAATGAAAAACACAAAGCAAGTACGGTATGAAATTTTAATACTGAAATGTTTATAACACTTACCCAAGATAAACAAGACAACGATTAAATTTTATATTGAAAACATCTGGTTCGTCTTCGACAAAACTCGTGTTTATCAGTTTATGCATGCCTATCGCACTTTGTTTTACGATTGACAGCCACTAATTCATGAAACTGCAGGCTTGTTTCCAGTTAAATAGCGAAATACATCGCAAAAAAAATATTGTAAAATAGCAAAATACATCTTTGCAAAATGAAAAACAATTTTTTTAGTGCGAGCTATTATTACACGTGCATGCGCAATAACGTCGAAGACCGTCCATCACATAATGGAGGACAAATTGCACTTCGCTATGTTTTCAACTGAACACCGGGTGTAAATAGCCGGGCGGAATTAGTATCCTCGAACGGCGCTCCGCGCCGCCGGCTCGGGGATTACAGTGCGTTTATGTGAATAAACGGGCTGACCCGCTTCCAGAGATCGCGCATGAGAAAGGCGAGATCTCGCTTACCGGGATGAAAATTTCTCCATATAAATACTCATATGAAGAATGGACTGGCTTGCTTACCGGGCTAGCTAGCTTAGCGAGATCTCACAGTGTAATTCATTTTATAGTAAAAAGTATCGTGCGTTTATATGAACAAACAGGCCAACCCACTTGCCGGGATGAAAGTTCAATGATGCCGCTGCAAGCTATTTTTAACAACTGTCAAAACAACAAAATTGTCCCGCCAAGCGGGATGAAATTTTCTCATAGTATAAACAGAAGAGAAATTCATCCCGCTTACCGGGCTGTCTTGCTAAGCGGCCTAGCCCGGCTTCCATATAAACAGAATAAAGATCAGTAACAAAAGGGACGCTCAGCGGTGCAATGTGTCCTCGTTTTTGTATGCAAAATTATGCAGTTTACTGGCCAAAAGGCGGAGCAGCCAGCCAGAACAGCGTGTTTATTGGCCGAAAATGTTATTGACTGGCTAGGAAAATGGCGGCCAAAATGCGTAATGCGACATGCGCGAGGCGTCTCTATTCAATCCTTACTCCATGATATAAACAGCCCCTTAGCTAATACTCAAAAATAAGTTGGGGAAAAGCAGAAAAGAACGACGAAAATGATTCCTTATGTTATGTTATGAAATATATTAGTGAGACAAATGAACGAATATATCGAAATCGGCTGCGAAATGAGACGAACCTTTTGTTGAGAATTTCAAATTATAAACATTAATGTGTAAAAGATGACAGGACGAATTAGTACAAAGTTAAACAATTAATTTTAGAACTACGTAAAACAACCTTATTAAAACTAAACTTATATCACACTTGCGTCGGTTTTCTTTGTTCTTCCGAGGTTTATAACTAGCTTATAAACCTTGAATAAATGATTAGATTAAACTTGTAGACAAAACGCGAGAATTTTTCATTAAAAATTTTTGAAAATGACAAAATATGTTGGAAAACCTCCGCAAGTGTGATATAAGTTAGTTATAAACCTCGAAAGTCGGTTTATAACTGATATATTGCCCCTCGGACGCTACGCGTTCTCGGGTCAATATATCAGTTATAAACCTCCTACTCAGTTTATAACTCTTACATAAAAAAAAAGAACTAGAAAAATGTCAAATATGTTGAAATATATTGGTTATTGCACTTCCTTCGTTTTATTTGAACATAAATTAAATGTTGATGGTGGTTTAGGATAACGAAGGCAGAAACATACGATTATTGAGACCAAACCGGGAACGTTGCGAAAAATGCAACTTTGGTCCTCCGGCATGAATCGAACCTATAGGTACGCCTCTGCGTTTGTGGAGCAGTGCTCTCACCACTAAGCTACGGAGAACGATGCTTTTGGGAGAAGGCGTAAATTCACGTATGCTGTAATGTTCGGGTATTGCGCGTTTTTGGGGGGTATCACTAATGGATCGTATGCTTCGGCCTTCGTTCACCTTAACCACGATCAACATTTAATGTTGAAATATAGTTCATATGGCATAACATTCCCACCTTTCTCCGATTCAACCGTCCTTGGCTGAAAAAGAGATGACAGAAAGAATAAAGAGCGTGTACATACTAGACACATGTGGATATATAAGTATAGGTTAAATACCGAGAATGCGGGATATATGTCAGTTATTGAGCTGAGGTGCCGTAGACTCCGAGGGCGAATAACTGACTTATATTCCAAGTTCGAGGTATATAACCTACGTATATAATTTTTGAGGCGGTTTTCCAACAAGGTTTTATCGACTTTGAAGGCTTTCAGTCGAGATTTCTCCACAAGTTTCATCAAATTATTTATTCAATGTAAATAACCTAGTTATATCCCGCGGTATATCAACGAAAACAGACTCAGAATTATATAATAGACGTTTAATTTTACACAACACAGCATTATTATAGCTATCACGTCGTTTGAGCCTACAACGAAAAACTGGGCTAGCATAATGCTCCCAGGGGCTCAACAAAACACATTACGTTTACTAATATTGGCTCAATTGATTTATATTATATAACGAGAATTAACGGTGAAAACAATGAACATTTAGGTGAACACAGAGGCTACAAAAAGCTTATTTCCCTAAACTATGGTATGTGCCAAGTAAATTTGTTGCAAAATATCGGAAAATTTAGTTTAAAAAGAGAACAGAATAAAAATTGTCAAAATTTCATTGTACCCAACAAAAAGTATATATGAAGCCAATTTGACATCCATAGCTTTTAGGTAAAGTCAATTATATACGATAAACACAAAGGTGGATATAGGTTATGTAATTATGAAGAGTTAAAAAGTGTTACATTACAGTTTTGCATCATTACCACCAAATGATGTTTCGTGTTCGTCCAAGGCTTTGTTAGTGTAGGATTCAGCATCGCCTTTCTCTAAGTCGTATTTGACCCCTCTTTCATACCCTCCTCTGATCTTCCATACGTACATGTGTACACAAGGAACGAAGTAGATGATTTTTAGAAACAGAGTCAACCAAGGCAAGATCAGGCTCATAAAGCTATTCCTGAGGAGAAGGTCACGCTGGATCATCCATCGAGCTACTCCGTGGACCATGCAATGCCCCACTGTCAGCAAGAAGCAGACAAAGCCAAACTGAGATTGGATGAAGCGCCATTCCCGCCAGTTCATTAGGGCCCCAATAGCAGGGACGGAGGTGAGACCAATGATCCCCATTGAACAGAGAGCAATCAGCCCAGTGGCAATACACCCTTCACCGTGCAGGTTCATCTTGGTATCGACTGGAATCTTGGTGTCTTCTGTGCCGTTGACTTCAACAATGACGTATTGTTGTTTGAAGAGATAATCGAAGTAAGATCCATTCATGCAGCTCATTACCGTAATCATGTGCATGAAGCCAAACAACAAAGAGTATATTCCCAGTTGTTTGCGACCTTGTAGCCAGCTATCTAACCATGGCTGGAAACGTGTGTGTTTGGAGCCATAGTAGATTTGAGCAAAGGCTGCCAGCACTCCTGGTAGGTAACAGAATGCCAGGAGGTTGACACTCACCGCCCCAGTTGCCTTGTACAGCACGTAGGTTGGTATCTGACTGATATCGTACCTATCTACCGCGATGTACATGACAACAAACAGATAGAGGAGCTCCATCAGAAACAAGCCAATCGTGAATGAAGTAGGCCAGCCCCAACCTCGAAACAGATACAGAGGTTCAGACTCCAGATCTCTAGCCATATGAAGCCTGCCCGCATTGTGCACAGCGAATCCAATATCTCTGGACATTTGAGCAACAGCTTCCAAGGCAGACAAGTCATCGCTTGCTACGTAAACCTGGCGATGTTCGTTGGAAGTGTCATCTCCCATTGAGTATGCAGATACGGTGTTGAAGCATTTGATGACAATTGATTTGGGAAGCAAGTCAGCAAGTTTTTCTGCATTGGACTTTTCTTTGGATCTCTTGGATGGATTGCTGACATCGACCAGGAATTTGCCTTGTAAAAAATCTTCATGGATTTTGAGGGAGTCTGCGTACTTATAAGGAATAGCGACAATTACCATGTTTGAAGCGATGATACAGTCTCGTACAGATACGAGATGTGCATCTTTAAGTATTTCGTCACGCTTCTGGAGGTTTCGGTTGAGTGGACTGCGGCTTCCAATAGTAACCTTGTAACCATTCTGGATGAGTCGTTTGGCGAGTGCGCATCCAAAATCTCCAGTCCCTATGATGGATATTGCTCGCTTAGTGTCCATCGCCAATCTACAACCAAAATACACAAAAATATACAAATATTGATAATTAATATACAGTATATCCAAAAAAATGGCACTCTGAGAAGAATCATCTTGTATTGTAATTATTTAAGTTAATGCAAAATTGTAAAAACATGACACATTTCGTGTTTATGACTAAGCTGTCGTGTAGCTTCAAACCGTATAGTCTGCCACGCAATTCCGAAATATTGCATTTTGATTTCCACATCCATTTTGCTCAATTTCCCAAGTTTGATCAAAATGGCCACTCAAACGCTCAACTTGGCTACCTTGGACTTTTTGTCTGCCGGTACTTCAAAACCAAAAAAATGCGTTGCTGAGCTGCAGTGAACCCCGAAATATCGAGTATTCGACACAAAATGTTTGCCATTAAAATACGCTAGTTGGGATTTTGCTATTCTCACATGCTTACTCCAAATGTAAATGATTCCGTTGTGTGTAACCGACAGCTGTAACCAATGATAGATAATAACCTATAGGTACGTTATTTGTGTCAAATATATTTTTTGGCTTTGTCTTGTCAACAACGGTAATATTGTTAGTTTTGTAAGAGTGACATTTTTTGGGACAACCTGTACAAATATTAATACTTAATAATTCTCTATACACATTGTCTCTTTAGACATTTGCTACGGACAATTGTCAAACGCAATGCCATTACCAACTAAGAGAGCGCGATAGAGGCGCTTTAAGAGAAACATTGTCGTAAAAGACGAGAACCAGGTTTGACCAACTTGCGTACAGAAAATTATCCAGCAAGCATGCGCTCTTGTATGGTTTATAAAGTTGGCGAAGTTATAAGGGGGTCCATTATAGTTTGGCGGTTGTAAAGTTCTTATTTATGTTATATTAATCCATTTCTCTGTGTATATCTATATATCTATATGTTCGTGTCCCATCGCACGTAAGCAACAACGTTCTTCCTAATTTCCATCTCCCGCGTAAGGAGGTCTCGTGGTAGGAGATCAACGTGCAACAGCGGTTAGGCGGTTTTGGCGATTTTGAGACGGCGGTTTTCGGATATATCCTACTCAATTTTCGTGGCGATTTACGCGGTGAAAAAATAATCACTAGGTAATGGAAAATCGTTGAGCAATGACCACATTAGATAACTCATAAGCTCCTTTCGAAGATTGACTGTCAGTTCACAAAAATAAAATCTAATAAAGCATAGTAAATTTGGTCATTGACATTGAGTGAGGCTATAAAAAAATGGTCCATGGCCAAACTTGGGAAGTACGCGGAACTGGAGTTCGTAAATTACAGATCAGTTCTTACGCAAAATACAAAATGACTTACTATGGATGCAGTGTTGAAAATGTCAATTTATTATCGTTATTATTTCAAATTTTCAATAATCTTGGGTCTGCATAAAGTGCAAGCCATGCGAGGCACACAAACTTACGAATCACACATCAATACAGCAGCGAGCCATGCATATTTCGCAGAACCCTTTCTATTAATTGAAATATATTTGTATACCAGTATGTTATATTGTATATATATAATTTTAAAGCTTATATGCTCAAAACAATGTTTTTCAGTTGTTTAATTTATATGGTACGGAATAAATGCTGAAGATAGCCATATCTTCACATAATGCAGTATCAAAATCGACAATGCTTGGTCTTATTAAACATTTTTATGAATACGGAAAGCACACTGCAACTACTAAATTCAACCAAATTGAATTAAGTTTAGCTTTATAGCTTTATTTAATGTAGACTGCATGTTCTCACGGAGAGGCTATAAAAAACATTTTTATGTCCGGAAAAAAATTTTGCGATCTCCCCGCTCGCCAACAATTTGGCGGAAAAATATTAATTAGCAACGGAAATGTTGTCGGCAAATCTGATACTACCCCCCTCCCCCCTTTCAAACTCTTCGCTGCTGCCCTGTATACAGTGGTTCATTGACATTGTAACTAAAGTATATACCGGACGAAACTTAAACTGGATTCAATTTATTTATACTAGAGGATACTATAGTTTGTTTAGTTTAGATCTTGTATTTTTCCTTACTCCTTAACATTGTTATTCTTGCAAAATATACTTAGTTCTTCGTTGTCAACATTCGCCATATCATTTTGTTTTGGAATTCCGTCTGCACAATTAGCCAGTGATCAACCTGTTTTTTGTCGAGATCCAGTGTAAGAAGACACTAAACTAGATTACTTCATTTAATATATAGTGAGTGTATAAGTTTCAATTTCGCCGCGAAAGGCTTGTATGATTGCATGCCGAAAATATATTTGTTTGGTATTTGTGGAAACATCACGTTTATTTTGTATTACTAGATTTCGATATTTACAAAGCTGCATGGATCTTTCTCAATGTATCAAATTATTATATCACCAACGCGGACTTGGGTCGAATGCTTCGCAGAGGCGTAGCCAGGATTTTTGGTCAAGGGGGGGGGGCAGCAAAAACCCAGGTGGGGCCAGCCGCCTGTGACTCAAGACCATTCAAGACGCAAAGTTCTCGCAAGGTATTCTGTACAGTGCTGGGTAAAATTAATTGTCGACACATGTGATTTTTCAGCGAGCTCGCGATAAAAATTCAGTGGTAAAAAACCAAATTGGTTTAAACTTCATCTAACCCTCATTTAATACATATTAAATTAATTAGGGTTAGAAAAGGTACTATGTGTTTCAAGCTGTCTGCCGCAAATAAGCGAACAAGATTTTAGGTTTCACACTGATGCGCAGCAAAGACATATTCTACAGAATTTTTGCATTATTGACAACATGAAGCTATATAATCAAGGATTCCTTTTCTTATACAATACGTTTTATCAGGGAGGATCCAAAATTTTGTCAGGGGGGCGCATGATCAAGGATCTTATTGTGCTTTATGACAATGTTATCGAGATAACGAAATATCTTTGAAAAGCGCAATACATTAATTATTGGAAAAAACACACAAAATGCTTGAAAATGTGACTATCTTTCTATCTCCAAATTACGGCGAATAAATTTTTTCCAAACTCTTTAGATCTTTATCTAGCTTTGGCGTAATTGCCTCAATGTAATTGCCTCAATGTTGGCGTAATTGCCTCTATATAAAGTTTTGTCTGCTGTGATATTTGCCCATAGCCATGACCGTGAACTAACAGGCGAGTTTACTACAATTCATGGCAACGGAATTTAAGTCCGCATTTTAGGCTGAAGGAATATGTAAAATTGTAAAATAAGTTCACTCGACAACTTTTCTAGCTTATCTTTTTTCGTTCTCGAGATATGCAAATTAAATAAATCTATGGTATTATAGAAGGAAGTAACTAATATTAGTTCTAAAGGTAGTATAGTCTCGTCAAACGTTAAAATTGACAAAATATTTCAAACCATACACAGCTAATTCAAAAAAAGGTTTTCCTTTGAAAGACCTTAAACTCAAAACCTTAAACCTTAAAACTCTTTCTCGACAGGCCGGTTTCGTATTACATTTCCATTCAATTTTTCTAATATAAATATCTCTGTGAGTATTTACCCCCCTTTTAAATATATCCCACCATTGAAATCCTCAGAATATAACCTTTCGAACGGCGGGGGGTCAAGTGCCGTCAAAACATTACACAAACCGAAACAATCATATATTTATACTCACCGCTTCGCCAAACATTCAAACGAGAAAAAGAGAATAAGTTGAACATATTCTAAAATTTGGCGTCATTTTCTGAAAGGATATATGTGTAAAATACTCTTTGTATTCAAGCGCTTTCGTGTAGAAAGTTTCGTATGAATACGGTGAGTAGAAATATTTATTTTGAATTTTTCAAGGTATCGGGTTTTACTCGCACGCGCGTGTATTGCGTAATACTTGGCCAATAAGGAGCTCTTTTTATCCGGGATGACGTCAAACTTCCGCGTATAGGTACACTTTGACCTGTAGAATCCATTTCTGGCATTTCCAGAGTCACGCGATACAAACTTTGCATTGTTTTGACGGTTTTTAATCGTATTTCCGTTTTGGGATTAACGCAAATTCGAAGCAGAAATGGAAAATTCTGGAACAAAAGTCACATTTTAAAGATAGAAGCTTGAAAATAACACTCTATACGTGTTATTTTTAACTGCTTCATTCATCAAGAATACCAGAATGAGCATACGTCTCAAGGGGCCGAAGTTATGTTCGGCGAAATGTATGTCTATGTTTATAATTTGTTAGTAATATTGCGTAATTTGATCATATACAAGTCCGCTTGACTTTCAAAGCTCATAAATCGCTACAATGTAGCCAGTGACTAAAACTATCGTTATACATTAGTATATATTTTTATACTGAATCGAATGGTGGTATTTTCATCTACATAGCATGTACTGAACCGAAGATATAAACGAAACATCCGTAGAACGTAAATATTTAATTCTACTTCTTATTGTTATGTAATTGGGCGAAAAAAATTTTAAAAAAAAAAAGAACGTGCACGTTCTACGCGTAATGGACCCTGCTGAGAAAGAGGTTAAAGTCTAAGCGTGCAAAGCATAACGGGAACAGCTATGCTTAATCAGTTTGGAAAGCAGTATATGGGGCCCGTTTCTCGGAGACATGGTAAATATCTCCTTATAGGAGAACAATTCATTCACAAATAGCTTCAATAATATTCAACCACTAAGCTTGAAACTTGTGCTCCCATTAAGCTTTGCGCGCTTAGAGTTCAAGGTTTAAGGTTTAGAGTTTAATTAAGGTTTTCAAAGGACAGCCTTTTTCGAATTGGCTGCCGATATTGTTGAATCTTTTCACCTACATTATGCAGAAAGTTATGCAGCAAGCATGAGCTCTTGGTTTATATAGTTGGTTTAGTTAAAGTTTCCTCCTGTAGCTGGTAACACACTCGACCAAGAGAAGGAAGAGTTTAGAACTGACAATATACCGGATAAAGTTTCCTATAGCTTCTGTACTTACGTTGTAAAAGGCTCAAGTATTTTTTATAATAAACGGCTAAAGTATTTTGTTTTTAATTTTTTTTGTTCAGAGAAAGGGCGGCAAAACCTTTCAATTCCTTCAGACAGAATGTCTGTACTCCCCCTCAAGCTTGCAATAATGGTATATACTTATAGCTATAGCTACGTGCAGTATTGAAATTCTTCAGAGAGATATTGTGTTTTATTTGTGTTCGCAACTTGTGAGGCGCCCAACAAGATTCCAGAATATATATCATGAGGTTAAATGTTTCTCAACGAAAATGAGCCACCCGTTTGTCCTCCCGTCGACCGTTGCGAAGTTTCTGGCCGATCAACTTTTACTCTATAAAAAAAATGACGGTTTCGGTTTTCACGAAGAAATACGGGTGATTAACGGTGAAGGAGACAAAAATAGGACGGTTTGCGGAGCGATCAACCCCCTATAATATACCCCCTTACCAGAAAATTCATGCATGCAGAAACCCTCGCCTTACTGATAAAACATTATGTTTTCTGAATATGAAGAGTATAAGTAGTTGTCATGGTAACACGATATTTTTAAGAATAGTTTTAAAATTGAAAAATCCCCCCAAAATATCACTTTTAATAACAAAATTATCAATTTCCCAAACATATATATGCTAGTATGTTATTATACGTAATATAAGCTTCAATTTAATGTCAAATTCAACCACAAACGCTTCGCAAAACGTTTTAAAATCTTCTTAGCCTTAGGACTATTCGGCCTTTTATCGCATTATCGGTAAACATTGAGTTTGAAATAACCTGATTTCAAATTCTAGCATGAAAATAACTTTGGTTTCCTCTTTATTTCAACATTTTAATACACAACAGAAAGGGCAATTAATAAAACAACACTGAAATTATATGCTGTCTTTTTTTCACTTATATACGCAACGACGTGGCTGACGAGCGCAACGATAGTATATCAGTTCGATATTCGCAGTATCGCCCACCACTAGCTATCAGTTATAAATATATCAATTATAAAACAAACAATACATCAATATTTAAAACTAACTTACCTTCATTAACGTCGGCGGCTTTCCCCCAATCTTTTAGAAGTTTTTAGACGTTATGTGGCTCTTAGAAAGGTTTCGAAATTTACAAAATCTTGCAAAAATACAACTTGAAAGAAATGTTTGTTATTTCGCTGTGGTGAATGCAGTCGTTATAATGCAAATTTCAAATATGACCAATGCGTGTTCACGGTTCACGACAGTCCACTACATATTTTGAGATTAGTGAGGATGACCACCCATAAACGGTGAGCCATGCGCCAACGATATTTGATGAACTTTAGACTTCGCTAGTGCGTTCCTTTCCACGGGTGTAAATAGCCGGACGGAATTAGTACCCTCGCACGGCGCTTGGCGCCGTCGGCTCGGGGATAAGGTTTCCTCCTGTATACTAAGTAAAGGTCTGTTTACACTAGCAATTTTCGCTGCGATTATGGCCAGTGTAAACATGCTGCAATGCCCTGCAATTTAACTGCAATTCCAGTGCAACTTCACTGCGAGAAAAGCTGCAAATATTTCGATCGTGCTCCAAATTTATCGCAATCACATTGAGATTTTTCAAAAGGATGTGAACAAAATACGACTGTGCTACCGCTCAACGGCAGGTTTCGGTACCTTCCATGAAGGGATTTATCAAAGTCAAGCAACAAAAATTACAAATATACTTAAAATGCTTTACTTTTACGCGGTTTAAAAAAAGCAAAATTCAGGTACACAGAGCTAGTGTATATAAAACTCGATCATTTGTGCTTAATAACATTCACACCACTAAATTCTAATAAAACGGTTTTAGACTTATTTTAAAGCCTGTTCATTTATCTTTCGAACAAAGGCTGATCCGTATCGTTTAGTGCAAGTGATAACTGCACATCAATTTTAGATGCCGCTTAATTAAGTATACAAATTTACTATGTTATTCCATAGTCGGTTGCAATCTTTGAATTTTCTTGTTCAAACTTTAATGTTCTTGTTGCCACATCAAAAAACTAGTAAAAACTCGTTAAAACATTTTAAAAGAGATTATGTTGTTTTATTTACTTCAAAATCCTAAATCGATTCCATGCAGAAATCATCAACACAATCTTATGGGTCTACGTCTGAACGAGCGCCACCGAATCGGGCGTAATGTAAACACAAATTAGCAAGTTGACGTCATGTTTAAAACACGCTTCAGCCGGGATTATAACGTAATTTAAAGTTACCAAGCGACTTTAAAATAGTGTATTGGAAGCCATAATTACTTGAGTTTACAAGCTATGGCCAAAATGCCTCAATTTTCTCGTTTTGTTGACAAAGTAAGCGATTTTCACGAAGTACTGATTTGTTTTGCGTCTCAAATGCATGCTTGATTCTCTAATCGCAATCACTTAAAATATGATTATTAGCGAATAAATGGATCAAATTTGAGAAGCTATACGCTTTAAAATTAATGTAAACACGAACGTTTTGCTCCTCGTTCAGAAATTTATATTTGAACCGACGACTCCGTTTTTTTTTATACATGCATCTGAATGGCTATAATATAAATGCAGTTGACTAACAATATTATGTGAATGAAGAAATTACCTTTTACCCTTAGTCCAATAACAACATAAAAACGAAGCAGAATACTTTCACCGCTTGACTGTTGTCTTTTCTTTTTTAATACGTTCCCTAGTTTCCTATAGCTCAGGTACTTACATAATAAAAGGCTTACGTATTTTGTTATAATAAAAGGTTTATAATAAGTATTTTTTTAATTTTCTTGTTCATGCAGAAAAAGTGCGGTAAAAAGTTTTAATTCCTACAGACGTCTGTGGTAATTGGGGCCCCATAGTTTTGTGGCTAACCGAGCTCAAACGCAATGCATTATGGTGCGTACGTACACGGAACTTTTACTACAGTGATTAAAATCCCATCGGCTTTTCGCCTGATCTAACTAGGGAGATGCAAAGAATCATGGGGCGAGCCTATAAAGCGCAATTGTTACAGTCGATTTCACATAACTTGTGCCAAAATATAAATATTCTTATAAAATATTATCTTAATTTTCAAATGTCAGTTTTATGTCACGGGACTATCTGACTTCATGCAGTAAAAGTTATCCACTTCATGATCAGCTTCGAAGGAAAACGTTTAGGTATCATCCAATAATTTGTTATTAGAATAATGACAAAAAGGTGATTATTGAATATTCTCCACGCTGATTGGTTGCCGTTGAGGTGATTATAACGCGATATAATCACCTAAGCGATTTTCGAAGTGGCGGCTGAAGCCGTTTTGTGAATTAAATGACGAAGAAATGTGTATTTTTTTTATTTTTTCTAAACAATCACATATCAAATTATACTAGAACAATTACCTCGCCTTTGGCGAATAATTGTTAAATAATTTCTTTCGAATAATTGTTAATAAAACGCAAAGAAGGGCTTGATTTCAAATGATATACATTTCGTCGAGACTGAATATAAATATCAGCTGACTTCTTTTATTTATTTGCGGCGGGCTTACAGTAAGACTGTAACTGTAATAAAATCTAAGATGTTGAAAAGTTACAATGTCACCAATATATCTAGACACAGTTATAGACAGTCTGAGCCAAATGCGTGAAATGAGCCGTTTTTGTGCAATACATCCTGCTAATCTGTTATAAGTTTTATCTCGCTTCTTTTATTGAAGATCTGAACTGCACTTTGCAGATTATAAGTATAATGTAGTTCAGTAATCTTTATACTTGTTATATTAAGTAATACTATTAATATTATATGTACAATTTACGGAGTTCTTAGTCCCAAACTGTACTAGTATTATACTACATAATATTCACAGGACGAAAAGCGTGTCATTAATCAGCTTTAGCAAAGATACTAAAGATATTAAATATGTGTTTACACCTTTAATAAGCTGACTAAAGGTGGTTAAATAAAAAGTTACACTTAATCGCATTTACTCTGAATAAACCACCTCTTTTGGAAACTGATACACTTAATTGCATTTAGTGAGGATATTAAAGCGAGTTAAAACACATTAAACCGCACATACTTTAATTACCTTTAATGCGCAGTTTAAATGTCGACTAAAGGCAGAAATAACATTTAATCACGTTTAGTTTTATCTTAAATGAAGACAAAACTTGACACACGCTGTCGATAATTTAACAGAATTAGAGCTATGCTGAATATTACAGTATAAACATGAAATGTTATATTTATATCACCTGAATTTAGGCGCTTATATAGACAGCGCAATTCGCTTGGACAGTTGATTCTATTGACATATATAAATATACAAATATAATTTTATCGCCAAAGGCAAAATACCTAAAACAGAAGCTGAGTATATCATTTTTAGCTATCCAGCTTCAGATAGACAATTTCTTTATTTTGTATATGAACTACATACAATTTCTACATGTACTTACACACAGCTAGTCGTTCAACACAAGGATCTTTCGTATTTCCACTTTCTCCAATAAAATAATAGGTCA
>CACRXK020012931.1:0-14545 GCA_902702795.2 Paramuricea clavata
ACATTTATTATAATAACAACAAAAAATGTTATATGTACAACAATATTCATATATTCTTTATCTTGCAGGTTTTGTTCAAAATGGAAACGAGTGGAATGAGTGATTGTATTGAATTGAGTGACGCCCTTGAAAATCTTGGCATGACTCAAACTAAATTTCTTGAAATGTGTATAGTAACGGGTTGTGACTATTTGTCAAATATTCGAGGAATTGGTGTAAACCAGGCAAGAAAACTTGTTGTAGAAGAAGCTGATCTGATGAAGGCCTTGTTGAATTTGAAAAATGTCCCTGAAAGGTACAAAAACAGGTTTCTAGAAGCCAAATCTGTTTTCCTCCATCAGACAGTCATAGATACAAAGACAAAGGAAACTGTTCCTTTGAGTGAATGGAGGGATACTCCAGTGGCAACCTCACAACAAAATATGTTTGGAATTTCTTTTTATATAATTTCTTCTTATATTTCCTTTCAATTTATATGACAGAAGTGCTGTCTGGTGTCATTTGTATGCTGAAAAGACTAGCATGTTTTTAAATAAAGTTTATCATCATCATCAAATTTGCTATTATGTTGGCGATTCCTTAATTCATAACAAGCTTGCTTTCTAAGGAAAAATCTTTAAATGTTTCAATTGGTAATATCAACCCGGAAGAAATGGATGTTATTTTAAGCACTTTTCCATTACCAGTATTAGTGCAGGTAATGTATTATTTATGTGAAATATGCAATGTTATTTTAGTCATTATCCTACAACAGAAAATAAAATCTTCTGGTGTACATGTTAGACAGAGTTCAATAATATTGTGTGCATCTGAACACATTGCCATCTAATGGACTATCAGTATGAATCTTAAGGGCGGGAAGAAGTCTTCTAATAATAATTCTAGCAACCAAAGTTTGAAATTGTCTCTATGGTTACAGTTTAACATTTGCTTTAACATTTTGATATTTATCTATTTTAATAGTGATGATATATCTACAGTTTCAAAAAGAGAACATAATAATGAAGGTATTATAATTGTATTATAATCAGTGCCATATAAAGTGAAGGGTGGGGAATATGTCCTCAACATTTTTTCACATTGCTCTTTTCCCCAGCTAAACTGTTCAAAGAGGTGACCTTTAGACCATAGTACCCTTCCAACTTGAATTTGCTTCCTTTCATCCTTTGTTTGTGTACTTGGTGTGAATTTTTGCTCACATGGTTAATTTTGAGGAGATATATAGATATAGACCATGCTTTACTCATTTTGCAGATGACACCACAGAGATTAAAGTCACGATTACATCAATCGAACGTGCTTCATTCCCATGGAGAATTCCATCATTGCCAGTTATAACCTTAAACTTTAAAAAAGTAAAATTTACACTGAGCAATGGACAGCAGTGCAATGGCGTTGTAAACAAGGATATTGACATTGACATTGAACCAGGCAGATTTTGCTGTTCAAGCCATTGCACGATAAGGGTGGATAATGAAGACCTGGTAGTGCTATGGACACTAAGCCCATTAAAGAACACCATACAGTCAGTTGCAAGAGTGCAAGTTCGGAATGTTGGTGAAGAAACCGATGATTACAGTGGAGAGCATACACTACCCTTTAAAGTGATGGGAACATGTTATTGGACTAGTCGGCAAGATGCACTTGAAGAGGCATACACATACCTAGCTTCATGAGTACAACCGACATGTCTTTGCGAAACTTGTTGTGGAGCCAGAAAATGTGAACGACAGCAATGCAATTGCTGTTTATCTCATGGCTTCAGATAATTACAATAAAGTAGGATATATTGCAAGAGAACTGAAAAGTCATTTGAAGCCCATTATGAAATCCTTGGATGTGTCAGCAAAGCACATCCGTTTCAGTACAACATTTAGTACTATGGGTTATTATCTTACTTTAGAAATTACAAAGCATGGAATGTGGCATAACGATGTTGTTGTAGCTAGCAAGAAAGTGAAATAAAATGGTTACAACCTTCTATATCTCTATAATCTGTCAGTGCTAAACACCACACAGCTATGTACATTTAACTTTATTAAAGCAATAAGGCATTTAATTTTCTAGGTATAACATGCACGATATGGAGAATAATACAGTACATGGATGTTCAGAAATATGAAATTTATTTTGCGTATTCAACATGAGAAATTAGTTTCGTATTTCCAAGCGTCCATGTTTTGTTGCAAAATATCAGTAAACTCTAATGCTGATTCAGCTATAATCGTCAGGTGAGATTATCAAAAATAATTGCACAGGTAAAAACCACGGTTAATTTCAAAAAGGGTGGTTTCCATTTGGGCATGGTCATAGTTATGTATGTGTGGCCAAAGTAAAAGGGAACCTATTGTGATTCCTACATGCAGCACAAAACCTAAAAACAAACAGACATCAGCATCCATGACCAAGTGGAATATCTTTTCTTCTAGTACATATGTATACAATGGCTTGGCCTAATTAAAAATACTATCAATTTGAAATTAGTTACACATTAAATATATGGAAAAGTACGTTGCAACCATGTTAACAGTCTTACCCCCTGCATAGAGCGTTTGACGGTGGTAGTTCAACTGGAGCTTTATGAAATTTCGCTCGCGCTGTCAGCTGACCCCGCTGTGGAAGGGAAGCTCGATTAGCAACAAACACCCCGCGATCACCTCTACGGGAGAATGGTACTTGGTCCAGCCTTTCAACAATTCCGGGTCCAGTAGGCTTGTTAAAAGATGGCAGCTCAAAATCTCTGTAACGATCTTTTACACCTGTCCAATAGTAAAATGCCAGGTTTGGATCTATTCTTTTCCTGAACTCATTCAGGATCTTTGTCGATTCGCTGTAAAATTGCTTGAGGTCAAATTCCAGACCTAATACTTCATGCAAAAGTGCCACAAAACCTTCGACGTCGTCGCTAGAAGACGCTCTTGGGTGCTCTGGGCGCAAACCTCTTTCCATATATTCTACTCGCCGCAGTTCCCGACTTTCCAGATTAGCGGTGAGGCCAACAATCAGCTCACGCGTAAGACCACAGATACCTTTAATTGATCTATGAAAGAAAACTTAAACGATAAAGCATGTATCTGAATTTAAATATTTAGGAATGAAGTTTGATAACGATTAAATGTTAAAACAACTTATTTACAACTTATAGAGCCTCGTTTTCGTGATTGAGACGTGGCCTTTTACTGCTGTCACATACACGAAAACAAGGGTCTACAGCCAAAGTGACGTGAAGGGTGTATTGTCAATTTTAAATATTCTTTAGTATTTTTTCACAAGTGAACATAACAAGTCCTACTGTACAAGTTGATTGGTCAAATTTGACGTATTAAGCTGTTATATTCACCTACAGGTGAATATAATATTCACCTACAGGTGAATATAACAAAACCGAAATTTTCAAAATGGTGGCTATAGCCGTTTTGTGGACGTTAGTTATACTGATAAAGAAATGAGCGAAATTAAAATAAATTCAGTCCCAAAAAACACAAAAATACTAAAACAATTATTCGCCTCAGGCTCGGTGATTATCGGGGAATATTCACCTCGACTTCGTCTAGGCGAATATTCCCCCATAATCACCTCGCCTTCGGCGCATATTTGTTAAATACAGTAATTGTCAATTTAATTTTAGCAATATTAAATTTAATTAAACGACGTTTGACGCACGCGCTTAAGCATCGAAACGTGGTTCATTTTGTTTCAAAATTATTTTCAAATTTACAAAAAAGCTTTTGATTAATTTCAAATATGTTACGGATACCTTTAACCCAAGGACATGGATCGTGACAGAATGGAAACAACGTTCTTCTAAGTAGAAGAAGTGCATTGTAGAATGACATTGGTTCATCTGCTCCTGATGACATGAATTCGTGTAAACATATCACATCTTCCAAAGGTACTGATGGATGTCGTTTGATAGGATTTCCTAAAGTGAGATATTTTCCCGAACTATCAGTATGATTGAAAATATCAAAAGTGCTTCCACAGATTTACAAGGTACTGTACATATACGGCTGCCAGCAGGGAAATTTTTTACGGACAATAACGTTTTAGTTGCTTTCGTGTCACTTTCCACAACTTTTTCCATACCAAATTTCGGTACTTTGCCCGAAAAACATAAATATGACTGGGTGCCCACAGAAAATAGGAAATTTGTCCCCCCCCCCCATCTCTCTCGGCGGGCCTGGAAAAGGCTCCTCTCGCCTTAAAAAGGGGCACTTATGCCTCCCATAATAAATATTCATATCAATGATAACAATTTAATGAAACTGCCACTGTATTGGCTGGACTGATAATGCCCTTACGTCAGCATTGCTCCCTTATATGTACAGTATCTCCAAAAAGATATAAAGTTTTTAGGGAAATAAAATATATAGGAAGTACGTACCGTTCGGATCCATTGCAAAACAATTGCTTATAGTATCCACAGTTAGAGTTGTAGCTTTCTTCTTCGAGTTCTTAATGAATTCAGTAACTGAAACAGGGCGGTTTATTCCATTTGTTCTCAATGAGTTGAATTCACCGTCTGTAGTAAAACCTATATGTCATATAAACAAATATGGATTGTAATAACTCATTAACTTGTAAGGAGTGTGAATAGAATGGATGATGTAGGCAAATGATGTAGGCAAAAAAAAAGAAAGTCCCGAAAAGAACTTATTAAAAATTAGTAAATATGCCAAATTTGGTTACGAAATGTTGTAAAATACGGAAAATATAGCCTTGCGAAGTTTGCAAATTTTGTATATGTTTGTATTACGTGCGGAAATTGCTACCACTTTTAAGCCGAAAATGGTAATTTCCGCACGTAATACATACACAAAACATGTACAAAATGTGCAAACTTCACAAGGCTATATTTTCCAAGCTTTACCACATTTCGCAAACAAACTTTGCAATTTTACTAATTTCAGCATTACATAACAGTATAATACCAAATAAATACTTACCAACAACTACCATATCCACAGTTACCATAACATGCTCAATTTGCAATTCGAGCTCCCTAAGTTTGGCATCAGTTATGGAACTGTAAGGTAAAAACCTCACAGGAACAGCATATGGTTTTGTGTTCCGCAATTCATCCGAGATCATGAATATCATGAGATGGGTTGCAGCAATCCGTTTCTTACTGTACAACTCTTTCAAGTAACCGAGCAATTCATCATGTAATTTCACCATGGCAGTTTTCACTACTTTTTGCTGGCCACAGATGAAGTTGTTGACAATAGACATGATCTCTTGACTTAATTCCCTGTTCTTCTTCTGTAACTCTTCAAAACCAACAAGATCCCACGAGAGTTCCATCAACGACTTTTCTGACGGACGAGATGCTTGCAACACCTTTTCATGAGAATCCTTTGTTTTAGCTTTGCCAGAGGATAAAAAGGCCATTTAATTGAAGGCCATTTAATTGATGAAGTTCGCTTAGGGAAAACTGTAATTTATTGGATGCTGTTAACTTCTCAACAAATGAACAATCAGCTTTATACTGCTGATACAACTCCTGTACATAGCCATCACCAAGACCTACATCACCTGCCCATTGTGCAAGGACGCTTTCACGCAAACCTTGACGGACATCGCAAGCGTCAGCCTTAATCCACCATCTTCCATTTGGATTACTTGCAGCTGCTTGTCTTAAAGCTTCCATCTAAATTACAATTAGGATGAGCAGTTGTTACATACATGCATGGTTTAAAGCTACGTTTACACGCTGCGATTGATCGTGTACCATTCGTTTTCTGGCGTCGCAGCATGTAAACGTAGCTTAAAGCAACGTTTACACTTTACGATTTGTCGTGTACGATTCGTATTCTGGGGCCGGTTGTATAAAGAAGTGATTAAAGTTAACTATAGTTAGTGGAAACGTCATCCAATAACCGTCATCCGTATTTGAGAGTTAATCACTATTTAACTACAAAATAGTGATTAAAAAAGTGATTAAGAGTTTTATACAACCGGCCCCTGGCGTATTAAAATGAGTGATGGCGTCATAATTCTTTGCCGTTTCGTTAAAAAGAAATTTCAAATATAGCCAGCTTATGTGTGTTGACTCAATGACATACGCCAGAAAACGAATCGTACACGATTAATCACAGCGTGTAAACGTAGCTTAACTTGGGGGAATGTGGGTCTTACAAATTCTGCACGCACCTGGGCGCAACTGGAAAAATTAGATAGCTTGCAAAATCATTTGCTTCTTAAGCCCAAACAGATTTTTCAAAACATGGATTCATACGTCTGTATGTTTTCATGATCATTAATATGCACTATTGCCAATAAGCTTATGAGACAATTAATTTATTCAAAACACTATACCTGAACATCAACAGTTCTAGAGAATCCAGAACCCAAGATCTTTTTCTGAATTTGTCGAGGTCCAACACTAGCTACGTTCACCTTGCTCTGGAAAATATATAAAAATATATAGAAAATGGAGTCAACAGTTTGTGACTTATTTATGTGACAACTACATACTTGTTAACCTGCCTCGTCCCCAGTCGCTTGCTATCAAATAATTAATTAGGGACATTAGGAAAAGACGAAAATTAATGGGGGCGCGCGGAATGATGGGAAGGGGAGGAGTTGCGGAGCGACTGGCAAATCCTGCATTCAAGATGGCGTCCGCTGCAATGGCGGACGAAGGATTGTCGTCCGGTTCATATTTGCATTTCCGACTTTGGAGTGGGGAAGATTAAAATATCTCGACAAGTATTTACCCCTTTAAAACGAAAACCATCATTGAAATCCTCATAAAATAACCTTTCGAACGGGGGGTCAAATGCCGTCATAACATGACACAGGCAAAACAATCGTATATTTACTTGCCGCTTGGCCAAACATTCTTATTTCATATCGAGAAAAACTTGAATATCTTCTAAACTCTTCAGAATTCGCCCAAGTCAATAGCAGTAAAATACTCCTTGTATTCAAGCGATTTTATGTAGAAAGTTTCGTTTGAATACGACGAGCAGAAATATTTATTTTGAAGTTTTCAAAATATCAGGTTTCTACTCGCACGCGCGTGCCACCGGCTGAAATTTAGATATTTTTAAATACCGAAATAAAAGATACAAATCTGCAGATACAAGCTTGAAAATAACACTCTAAATAGTGTGTTGGATTGTGATTCGAACAAGACTAATACGAAAAAGATACGTTGAAAGGAGCCGAAGTTATATTCGGCGAAAGGTTTGGCTTAGTGATACTTTGTTTACATTGTTCGAGTATATTGTATATTATAGGTATGGTATGGCTAGTTTACATTGTTCGAGTATCGCTAGTTTATATTTTATGGCCATTTACATTGTTCGAGTATATAGTTTCTTTCAAGCGGAATTTTTTGGTGGTATTTTCGTATTTCTACTGCAAATATTCGCGGAGTTCTTTAATATTTAATCTTCCCGTCATATGTTTATACGGAAATCAAATAATACGGACGGCATTGAGAAGCTTCTAAAAGAAGCTGAAAGAAGCTACTAAATCATCACTATCATCAAACTGGAAGTCTTCTAAACTCATTAACGGCCCACTGTCGTCAAGTGATTCCTCCATCGCCTAAAAAACCCTATTTTCGTAGTTTCGATCACATTTGCTGTGATTTGCACAGTTTCGATCACATTTGCACAGTTTCGACACAGGATTTGGCAGGCTCCTCCCTGGTAATTTTTCGTCTTCCCATTTTCCTTTGCGCGCTCGTCCTTAGTTGCGGGCGTGCGCCTAAAGGCGTGCGTCTTTATCGGGCTTGCAGTGCACGCGCTGATCTATATATTACCAATATTTAAACTTGATCTATATAGAGGAGCCTGCGGAGGAGGCAGCTTGTTAACCACCTCCTGGAATTCCATACGTAGTAAACTACGTCAATGAGGGGAATTGCAAAGGGGTGGGGTTGGCTATACCCCCAACATAGTATGACCAAAGATTTTCTCACACACTGTGGGAGTAAATTTTCTGAACTTTCTGAACGGGCATGTTTGGATATATTGCATACATTGCAATGCATATAACAACATAGGCAAACTGGCCGGGGGGATGCCGGGAGGGCAGCTGCCCTGCCCCCCCAAAAAAATACAATGTTAACAGGTAGGGCAAATTTTGGCAGAGGGAAATTAAAAATCAAAACAGTTTCAATACAATTAAAAGGCAACGGTTAGTTAGTGATCATTCTTGATTTGTCATCATCCAATTTAACAAATAATTTATTAATTATATTAGTTCACCATTATGATTACCCTTTTTTAGTCAACACAAGGAAAACATTCAAAGCTACATAGTCACATTCATTCGCTGTGAAGACTCATACAATGTATGATTGAAAGATCTATATGTGATTACCTGTGGACAATGCAGCCCTTCAGGTATCTGTTTGAAGTCCTGGCTAACAATAATTTGGGTATGGCTAATACTGTTTTGCTCTACTGTGGCTCCGGCTATTAATTGATGAGCAAAGCGAGTATACAAAGATAGAAGGTCGAAGCCCCAAGGATGCTGTGAGTTGAGTGGTGTCCATTTAGTATATCTGCCCTAGCCTGCTAAAAACCATTACTGTGAAAACTGTGTTCAAATGTATTCTCAGCATTGATTTAGTAGGCAGTATTTTAGAGTTCTATCTGAGGAATCTAATGAATTAGTCAGACCACTCACTCACTTTGGTATTGTTACGTTCACCGTAACAAGAAAGACTTAATGAAGGCCAAAGTTTTTATTTTAGATAATTTCAACCTGCATTTTATTGGCTGAAAATAGCATTGCAAGTGTGTCTCATGATGTCATATACTGAGTTACACCAATAATATGCAAAATGGAGTTGGAGTAACTTGTTGACAAATCAAAGTTGAAACAAATATACCCATAATTCAAATGAGTTTACAATCAATATCGGTAATGAAAGAAAACATCTCACTGACGACTGTCATGTTGACTCCAGTAGGATTACACAGTGCTTCCACTCTGCTAAAGCATTATTTATTAGTTTGTCCATCTTCTTCCCAATATTTCCTTCCCTAAATTTTTCTTTTCCTTATACATATTCCTATTTTATTCCCGTTTTGAACTCAAAATTTAGTATCAAATTTTTACCGAACAACAAAGAAATGCGATGAAATCATGAAAATACGAATGCAAGACCAGGCTAAAAATTTCAGCTTGCCATCACTGCAAGTACGGTACCGACAAATTACACACAGCCTCTGACAAATGGCTGTCAAATTTAATATTAGCGCTGGCGAAATCAAGATGGGTGGGACAAATAAAATGGGTGGGACAAAGAAAAAACAAGATGGGTGGGACAAAGTGTGGGAGAGGGGATAAGGTTGAATTAAAATTGGGAGATTTTCAGTGTCAGTTGGGAAAAAATGTTTACTGGCCCCACTTAACAATTCAGCCTGTTACACCTGTGTTAGAAATTTGTTAAGCATACCTTCATTGTGTCGTACAAACAACTGTTTACTGGTTTTCTGTTTGACTGTTGTGGTTGAATTTTGTGATGAACTTCCATTGCTTCTGGTGACACACAGACTTCAACTTGTTGTTGGCATTGTTCAGTCGGTAAACTGTTACTCATTTCAATATCACATGATGGCATTGACTCTTCTTCCACAATGTTATTACTTTCTTCATCCATAGATGAAAACTCAAATTCTTCAAGATTAATTTGGAGTTCTGCTAAAACATCATCAATTATTGAATTGCTAGAATGTGTGTTATCATGAGATGACTTGTCCATGGAATTCGATACTTGAATGCCAGCTGACTGGACACTCACAACTTCCATGTTATTGGAAGTGGGCACGAGATCACTGTCGACTTGCATGGAATTCACCAAGGGTAAGTCATATGCAGATTCAGGATTCACTTTTTCTTCATACTGCCAATAAGGACCTCTAAACAAACATAACCACTTGTGGCCAAAATGCGCATACATTGTTTCTAAGCACTTGGCATAGTGATCTTCCATTTTCAACTTTTGACTTGAATGACTCGAAAAATATTTGATGTTGTAGTCCACAAGACCAAAAGGCATTCTTTGCAATGGCATTCTTGTTTCACTCTCATCATTATCCTTTCTTTTGAAACATATTGACAAGCCGTAAACCAAATTTTCTTTCTTTTCAGTCTGGAGTGTTTTCATTGCATCCAGGCTAACATCCAGGAAGTTAGGTCGAACGAATGTGGCCAATTCAGTTCCACCTGATTCAATGACTATTTGTTTGTACAGATACCTTAGTAACTGCATCTTTAACCGTTTTGTCATTGTATTTTGGAATGCAAAAACTAGGTTTTTAACCAAATCCCCAATATTCGATATGGATGCTTTCTTTTGTGGTGAACAGCTGAATATGGGGGACAATGACTCTTCAACATTTGTTTGTGGAAATTGCTTAGGAGTGGAAGAGATCTGGTCTACAAAGTTGGTATCATTTGAAGTTTCAAGCACATAGTCTATTCTAAGAGCATCTTCTGCTTCTGTAAGGGTGGAATGGTGTTTTGCCAAATACTTGCTCACTCTTGAACGACATGCTCCACCTACTGAGGCAAAACATTTTGATAAAGTCACACTTTGTAGTAGAATCATATGGAATTATTACAGAAATAGGTCATTAACAGGATAAATATGACTTGTGATAAACTTCAGAACATTTCATCCTGCTTGGTGGGCTGACTCATTTGCATCTTAAACTTTACTACCACTATTAAGAACAATTATGCAATGAGCATTGAACTGTTTAGCATGTACACCCTTGTCATTACTCACTTACATAAAAGAAATACTTGCTCTTACCAGTTCTCGTTGTTTTGCATATGTTCATTACAGCTTGTGCACAACCATCCCAAAAATGAGGATTTTTCATTGTTGGCCATTTGTTTCTGTGGGCATCTTCCCAGTAAAGACATATATACTGGACAATAGCAGAATCTTCGGAAGTTGTCCATTTTGACTTTTCTGAAGTGATATTATCTTTTCCAAACAAACATCTCTTACGAGAAGCTTCCGATTCTGTCCGTGTGCGGACTTTGGCAGGCGGTTTTCCCGGGGTATTGCCTTCTGGAACACAGGATCTCTTTCCTGCTACTGATACATCTTCCTATAAAAATAATAAAATTCAACAAATTTTGGATAAAAATTCACTGTCAAAATGTGGGGCGCGTTGGGGCGCGTTCATTATTCTTATAACTATTTCAGCACAATTGGAATAAAAAATGTCCTCCATCAACTCAACATAGCAAGAACAAATAGTGATATAAAATGACTCGTCAAATGTTATAATAGCATGCTGCACGTGTACACGATGTTTTATACTCTCTTTCGCCAAACACAATAAACAAAATACAATAATTAACACTATAACTATTAAACTTTATTAAAAGTTTAATTAAAAGAATAAATATCAACGAAACATAACGAGAATATACGTCCAAACTTACCATATTTTCACTAAAATGCCGCCATGTTCTCTCGAAGCAGGAAATACGGCTACCCATAATTCCGCGGAGCGTAGTGCGCACACCGCCTGGACATATATGCTATTTGAAGAGAAGATTAAGGCCCTACCCAGAAATCCGGTCTCAAATTACAGTATACAATATTTATTAATATCTACCTATCATTCAATATTTAGGAATATCAGAACGACTTTTGAAGTGTTATGCAGTAGTACAAGAACATAACTACATTTTTGAATATTTCTACCACTGGTGTTCTAAATTTAATACATATATATATGTAAAGGATTAAAAACATAATTTTCGGACAATCTTGGCCATAAACCGTAGGACGACGATAAATTTTTATGCATTTTTAAGGCCTCGCGCCCCCCTTCCCCCCATTCAATGTTGCCGTTTCGTGTATATTTATGATCTGACCTACTCTACAACAAAATTGTACGTGTACTAGAAATGTGGGAAAGCAACATTGAATGGGGGGAGCGGGGGGAGGTGCAAAATGATTTTAAAACCCAAGTATATTAAAAAGTTGCGAATTTGTTTTGTCGTTCTACGAACTTTTGGCCAAGATTGTAGAACAACCTGCAGTAAGTACTCGTCATCATCTAGTAAGAGATGTTTTAAATGTGGACTGGGGTTTCCACACAAGGATAACCAGAAATGTCCAGCTGTAGATAAAGAATGTTACAAGTGTCATAAAAGGGGGCATTTTGGTCGTGTATGTAAAACAACCGGAGGAGCTACTAGTTCATTCCAGCGTGTTAATAAGGTTGATAAACGGCATTCATCAACCAACAAATCAACAAGTAATTCGAGTAGTGACTCAGACAGCGGTTCAGAACACATGTTCACAGTTCAACAAGCACAACAAAGTAAGCATCCCTATTCTACGGTCCGTGTTAATGGAGTCCCAATGAAAATGATGGTGGACAGTAGTGCGTCTGTTAACGTTTTGGGTCTTGAGGATTTCGAACATTTAAGCAAACAAAGCAAAGAACCAATATCCTTAAAAAAAACCAACACAAAGATTCATGCTTTTGGGGAAAATAACCCTATTCCCCTATTAGGCAAAGTGGAGACACTAGTAGAATCAAAACATTGTATGACAGAGGCTTCAATTTACATTACCGTCTCAATATGGTAAATTGCTAAGTAATACAACAGCACAGCAATTAAGATTTATTAAGTTTGATCTAAATTCAGTTTCTCAGCAAGCAGTACAAGAGGGTGATTTGGATAGAAAAGCCTCGCGACAAACCACAACCCAAGTTCAGATACCCACTACAACCAATAACTCGACAAGTAGTAATGGTGAGAAAATGACAAAAGTATGCACAAGTACGCCAGGCACAGGGCGAGTCTCGACTCTTTTAGAAGAGTACGCAGATGTATTTGAAGGTGTAGGGCATATTAAAGGGTTTGAACAAAAACTGCGCATTGACGATAGCGTGCCACCCGTGGTCCAAACATACCGTAGAATATTTTTTAATCTTCGTCCTCAGTTAGAGAAGTGGCTTCAAGAGTAGCAGGATAATGATTTGATTAAACCTGTCGTTAATACAAGTACAAAGTTGGTCAGTGGAATAGTGATCGTGCCTAAGCCAAAAAATCCGGACGAAATAGTTACGCGTATGTGGGGACTATCGCAGAGTTAACGAAGCCATTAAGAGGGAACACCACCCTATGTCTGTAATTGAGGAAATAACAAATGATATGAGCAATGCAGCTCATTTTTCTCGACTGGATTTAAGAAGCGGGCACCATCAAATTGTGCTTAATGAAGAATCGCGTGGTGTAACAGCTTTTACCACTCATAAAGGTCTTTTCCAGTGGAAAAGACTCCCTTTCGGAATCAACTCGGCAAGCGAAGTGTTTCAAAATGCTATCCAGCATGCATTGCAAGGATTGAATGGAGTTAAAAACATTGTTGATGACATCATTTTTGGGGGGCAAACTCAAAAAGAACGTGATGACAATCTTCAAGCTCTATTGCAGAGACTAAGAGACACAGGATTGACTGCAAAGAAAAGCAAGTGCCTTTTCAATGTGGACAGTTTATGGTTTTATCGCATGATTCTTAGTAAGAATGGGATTAGGCTTGACGAAGAGAAAGTTGTTGCAATAAAAAATACACCTGCCCCAAACAATGTAAAAGAACTTCGTAGCTTTCTAGGACTCGTGAATTACTATTCGAAGTTTAGTCCTAATTTCTCCACCATTACGGCGCCGCTACGGAAATTGGACCGCAAAAAGGTTCCATGGACATGGGACGCCAGTCATCAAGAGGCCTTTGATCAGGTTAAATCGTCGCTATCTGAACAATGTATGTTGGTATATTATGACCCTAACAGATCAACGAGTGTGGTTGTGGATTCTACTGCTAGTCCTGTAGGCCTAGGGGCCATTTTGGTTCAACATGACGAACAGGGCATTTTGAAAGTGATTGCTTTTGCTGGTAGAGCACTAACAGTAGTTGAACAGCGGTACTGTCAGACAGAACGAGAAGCGTTGGCATGTGTGTGGGCATGCGAGAAATTTCATTTATATTTAGTTGGTTGTCAGTTTACCCTGTATACAGACCATCAAGCGTTAGAAATTCTTTACTCAGCAAAGGCCAAACAATCTGCTCGAATACAGAGATGGGAATTGCACCTCCAGCAGTATAACTACACGGTCAACTATCGTTCAGGCACAGGGAATCCGGCAGATTTTCTTTCGCGGGCTCCAATTAACGAGCCCTCGGGACAGTCTATTGCCGAAGAATATATTAACTTTCTAACAGAGCAAGCCATCCCCAGAACAATTACCTTGTCAGAGGTGCAAGAAGCGACAAAGAACGATAAAGAACTGCAGTCAGTTGGACGAGCACTTTAGTCTGGCAACTGGAAAGACAAATCCATATCAGCTTATTTTGCAGTACGGCATGAAAGAACATCAGTAAGGGTGTACTGTTGAGAGGACACGGACTGATTATACCTATATCACTTCGAAATAGAACTCTAGCCCTGGAACACAGGGGGACATTTGGGAATTGTCAAGAACAAACAAAATTTGAGAACCAAGGTATGGTGGCCTAGATTAGATAAAGAAACAGAGCAAC
>CACRXK020012932.1:0-14545 GCA_902702795.2 Paramuricea clavata
ATGACATCTAAATCTAACATGTTAATAGTTGTACTTTGTCTTTTTACGTATTCTATATTATTTGATTGTTAATTTGCGGCGAAAATTTTTTAAATTTTCAGTAATGCGAGGGCACGCTCCCCTCCCCGCGCGATTTTTTAACTATCAGTCACCGCCGGCTACTTTTTTGGTACAACCGCCTACTTCAAATCATTCTGAAACCCCTGCTCAGAGCTGGGACGATCTGCCGGGGTTGTAGAGAAAATGACTGATACATTGCCAGATGGGAAAAATTCCAAGGCCTTCGCGGACAATTATTTCTCTTCTGTTGCACTTGCTGAAAAGTTGAAGAAGCACCAAATATATTACATTGGCACAGTCAAGATGAATCGTGTGACTGGAAACAAATTGCTGAAACCCAAGGAAATGAAAAAGACTGCTCGAGGACATTGTGTTGCCCAGGTTGAAAGAAACACGAATGTGGTATGTGTCCAGTGGAATGACAACAAAGTAGTTGGCCTTATTTCATCCTATGTTGGGAGAGAACCCATGACAGAGGCAAGGCGTTGGGATAAGAAGGAAAAGAAACATGTGCAAATCCAGAAGCCAAAGATTGTGGAAGAGTACAATAAGTTTATGGGAGGCATTGACCTTCTAAACATGTGTACAAACTTGTACAAGTACAATATAAAGTCTCGTAGGTGGTATATGTATATATTCTTTCATTCCTTACACTTGCCCTAGTAAATTCCTGGTTTCTGTACAGAAGGTACCATCAAGAGCAAGGTACAGATAAGAAAGAAGTGCTCCCTCTCAGGAAATTTCAAGCTGCTTGTGCGTATGCTCTGACCTCAGCCGGCAAAGGAAAGAAGCGAACATGTGGTCGCCCATCATTAGAAGAGCAGGAAATTTTGGAAGCAAACAGGTCCCAGAAGAAGAGGTATGTTGGTGTACCTGAAGATGTCCAGAAAGATGACTTTGACCACTTCCCCATGTATAACCCAACACGTCAATGGTGCAAGGTTTGCCCAACAAAGAATTCTGCTTTCTCACACATCAAGTGCATGAAGTGCAATACTCACCTGTGTTTGAATAAAGATAGAAACTGCTTTGTTAAATTTCATAAATGAATTTAAGTTAACTAGAACACTGGATCACAAACACTGGATTTACATTTATAATATTATACATTATTTTAAACTTGTATTAATTAATAATAATTATTATTATAATTAATATTTAATAATATTAATATTTAATAATATTAATTACAATAATAAATATTATTATTTTTAGTCAATTATATATATCATATAGTAAATAAATAAGATAAAGTAGAGAATTTCATGCTTAGCATAACCATAGATGCCATGAACAGGTTATTTTTCAAATTATATAGCATATCAATGTAACATGATATTTAAAAAAATTTACCCACCAAAGCCCGTGGTATCATATTTGATACCAACCAAAAAATCTGCGCACGACCACTTAGATCAAAAATTTTTTTTGAACATGAATCTTACACCATTTGCAGCTATGCTACCAAGTTTGGTAATTTTCGAAGGGGTTTTTCCATTACTCTGTTCACGCGAATATGTTGTTGTAAATAAGATTTTCACGACAGATTTCGATCTCAAAAGGTCTCTGTGAACGATTCTGTGGCCTATAGCCGTGAAAGTTGCTCGCGAAAGGGCAACTGGAAAAAATATATTCATATTGTACTATTTATAGCGGTGAGCCCAGTCGTTTGTTTTGGCGAACCAGCCCGTTTCAATAGTCTCATGTAAACACGGTATGAAACAGCTCAGAAATTCGACTCCCATGCATGTAAACAGACCCATCAATATATAATACAGGGTGTCCAAAAAAAATTAATCGAACTTTGGCGGGGGCGTAGGAACCGGGGGGGAGGCAGGCCCCCCAAGTTTTGGCAAGTGCCCTTTTTCCGGGAGCAAAGTGCCCTTTTTTTGCGTGAAAAAGTTTCATTAAAATTGCATTTTTTGCCCAAAGGGCACTTTTGAAAAATTCAATCTATGTTATGTCCGGAAAAATGTTTTAATTTCCGGGAAAAATATCATATATCCGGAAAATTTTTTGGTATGTCCGGAAAATTGTTTTCGTATTTAGGAAAAAAGTTGTATAACCGGAAAAAATTTTTTGGTATGTCCGGAAAATTTTTTTACCCCTAAAATGGTACACTGACCGAAAAATTTTTGGGGAGGTCGCCAAAAATAATTTTTAGATGCCCTTTTTTTTTTCGAAAAGTGCCCCTCAAAGCCTGCCCCCCCCCAACTTTTCGAAGCTTCCTACGCCCCTGAACTTTGGGATGCTGCGCATGTATATAGTTGATCATTTTCCACCGCTCTGCCTAAAAGCATTGTTCGAGTTTCGAACATTTGTCCAAGTGGACGTTGTTCATGTGGGAAACAGTCGGCTATCGCAAGTTCTTTGCAACTTCCAGGTTCATTAAAGTTAAAACCATCTTTAAATTTACCAAGCAAGACCAAGGTAGCACGCAAGAGTTCGTTTTGCCTGTCTTTTAATCACTTTATTACCTTAGTTTTGTTTTTGTCCGCCATTTTGAAAATATATGCGGTATCCTTCATTAATGTATCGCAGGCGCTAATCACGAAGTTTTCGGTTTCGGAACTCATTCGGCCGAACTTCGTGATTAGCGCCTGCGATACATTAATGAAGGATACCGCATATATTTTCAAAATGGCGGACAAAAACAAAACGAAGGTAATAAAGTGATTAAAAGACAGGCAAAACAAACTCTTGCGTGCTCCCTTGGCAAGACTTGATTGTTCTTAAATTTGAATCCGACCGTGCTGTAACATGCCATTGCCATTTTTTTATACACCCTGTATATATTGATCTTGTCATCATCTTATCAAAATTAAACTTTCTATACACTTTATCTTTCTAGGTTGATGTCAAATGCTTAATATTAATTTAATTTAATTTAATAAGTTTTGTCACAATATTACAGATAAATACATAAACAATGTTACGAACAACCATAGTGATAGGATGCAGTAACAGGATAACTCCCAATTGATAACGGCACCCTTTACATAAAAAGCCATAAAATATACATATAAAATATATATACAAACATTGATAAAACATTCATTTCTTTTGTGTTTTCTTCATGAATTGTTAATGCTATATGATTGAGTATTTTAAGTATATCTAGCCTTCGTTATTTTGCCAATTAGTACTCATTTATCAAACACTTGCAAGGAGAGAGCTGAAATCTCGATCAGGCGTAATCATAGGCTACTTATTAACAATTAGCTAATTACAACAAACTATGAGCATAGTTTGAAGACCAGTGTCATTAAACATCAAAACTTGTTCAACATCCATATAATAGTTGAAAAGAGTCTTAGGTACGAAAGTTCTGAAATCTTAGAAAATGTCATTCGATTCTGTGTATATATTGAGACCAAGATTTGTCTGTAGAACTCGAAGTTTTGAAAACACCATATCCCACTCGTAAAACATGGTTTGTATCCACCGCGAGACTTTGGCCTCTGCCTCAGATGTCGCTTTAAACCCCGTTCTCCCGTGCAAAACGCGCGTATTATGCGTCATTACGACTTGCCCTGGCTTGAGACGGACGCTAACGACATTGCTGTAAAATAATTTTGATAGTTGGTGGTATGCTTCGTAGAACGCAAGTACTTCCTCTGTGGTTGACGTTTTGTTTGCCACAGTCATAACTGCGGGCTCAAGTAACAAAGTCTCAATACGACCTTTATTGTTCATGCTGAAATAAAAAATATTATTGTAAGTTGTAAAACAATCGGCCGTAGGGACGTAGGGAAGCATTTGGAGTTAGGGGTGGGGCGTTAAAGAAATTTACTTGAAATTTAAACTACAAGTTTACGATCTGCTGTTGTTGTGTTTTGAAATTTAAACTACAAGTTTACGATCTGCTGTTGTTGTGTCTACAAGTTTACGATTGCTGTTGTTGTGTTTACTGTTGTTGTGTTTACTGTTGTTGTGTTTACTGTTGTTGTGTTTACTGTTGTTGCGTTTACTGTTGTTGCGTTTACTGTTGTTGTGTTTACTGTTGTTGCGTTTACTGTTGTTGTGTTTACTGTTGTTGTGTTTACTGTTGTTGTGTTTACTGTTGTTGTGTTTACTGTTGTTGTGTTTACTGTTGTTGTGTTTACTGTTGTTGCGTTTACTGTTGTTGTGTTTACTGTTGTTGTGTTTACTGTTGTTGTGTTTACTGTTGTTGTGTTTACTGTTGTTGTGTTTACTGTTGTTGTGTTTACTGTTGTTGTGTTTACTGTTGTTGTGTTTACTGCTGTTGTGTTTACTGTCGTTGTGTTTACTGTCGTTGTGTTTACTGTCGTTGTGTTTGCTGTTGTTGTGTTTACTGTTGTTGTGTTTACTGTTGTTGTGCTTACTGTTGTTGTGTTTACTGTTGTTGTGTTTACTGTTGTTGTTGTTGTTGTTACTGTTTGGATGCGTGTTACAAAAATCTATAGAATCTCGACAAATTTCGAAAATGGTTATGTTCGTTTGACTATTTTGTCACTTTTCTCCACTCAATTTCTGTTATACTTCACGTCAAACGGTGACATAAAAATTACCAAACATTTTAAAGACCCAACATACCTGATCATGGGAGCAGAAAGATCAAAGCAATACTCTCCATATTCTGCAACGCCTTCATCATAAAATCTCATCGGGAAAGTCGTCAACACTTCAAACGCCTCAGGATGGTGTCTCTTAAGTTGTTTCACGGCATGATATCCATCAGTGAATATACTTTCGCCTCCATTGGGACTTTGTTGGATACAATGTAGTGCTAGAATCTAAAATAATCAAACATGCATGCTTACATATAAAGGTCGCGTTTCTTAGTAAGGAATTGGAATTTATTAACATTGCCATTATTAGCCATTTCCCAAAGTCCTGGGTCTATTCGCGCAGAAGGAGAGACCCTGGGAACGAGGTTGGTCGCGCAAATCCCATGTTGGAGGGACAAGAAATATGGCAGCACACATTTAAATTAAAAGAGATATTTCATTTTTGGTCGTCTAAAAAGTTGATACTTGATAGTAGATACTTCTTTTCTTTCACATATTTGACGCCTGTCACCATATATTTTGTCACTCCAAACTATCCCAGAATGCACTGTGATCTCTCTTGGGAAAAGGCTAATTTTATTTACACGAATACTTGAAATATATAGCAGTGATAAGGAGACATCTAAAAACGATAGGTCTTTTAAGGTATGTCGACCCCTGAAGCATGAGATCATGTGAACGTTGTCATTTATGTGAACACATGCAGTTAACCCTGAGAAACAAATCCAATCTCAATTCACCCCTGGGGCCGGTTGTTCAAAGCTGGGTTAACGCTAACTCTGGATTAAAATTTAACCTGCTGTTTTAGTTTGTGTATTTCTACACGTCTGTTTATTTCAAAACTTCAGAGAAGTAAACTCCTATCGATCCAAACAAGATCTCTGAAGAAATACTTCCAAATTTATAGACAAGCTGTCAGGACGTTTAATTTGCTTTGAATTTTAGGTTAACCCAACCTCGTTCCCAGGCTCTTTGCTCTTGTGAAGCAAAGACCCTGGTCGGGGCTGGTCACGTGACCCCGCAGATTCTGCGTGGTAAATTGAATTGATCTTAGGGAGGGGTGGTAGAGGAGTCTGTTTGTTACGTTTGGGAAATTGCAATTTTATGTGTTATAGTTTCGGGTGATAAAAATGTAATTTGCAACAAGAAATCGTGAAAGGAACAGTTTTAAATTCGTATTCATCATGACACAACTTCCTGCTACACTGAATGTCATCAATAATAAGTGTTGCGGTACATTTCAAGCAAGAAGCTGGATCATATTTCACTTCCAAGGACTCCACACGCGCCTGGCTTGCGAAGTTGAGCACGCATCGCCGTAGAAACATATATGTCTTCCCAATTCTATACCGACAGATCGATCAAACGATACTAAATGAACGATATGGTTGTTTATTGTTGAAGTGTATCCTATCCGATATTCAACAAAGCCAAAGGATTTATTTTATACTGGAAGATTTCCCAAACATCGCTAACTGTGTGTGTAAACAATAGTGCTATCTTGACTGTGAAAGCACAGGATTAAAACCCGTTATGGACTGTAAAATTCCTTTCATTTACATTGCTGAAACTCAACGATCAAGAATGATTATGTCGAAGACTCGAAGTATAGCTATCTGTCATCAGACGAACACCGAGACTCCACTGTGCGTTTACGTGCGTGCGGTACATATAACTTGAATATTTAGGACGATATATGCACCAGATTGCACCGGACACTGGTATTGTACTTCATAGTAAATTATTTCATATTTTGTGTATTACAGTAATTTACAGCAGGCACATATAAACCTTATAAAGACCTTTCATTCCCATTGCCCATTCAGTGCTTTATTAAACCTTATAAAGACCTTTCATTCTATTGCACATTCAGGGCTTTATATTTGAAGTCTTTGAAGAATAACCCGACAGCTTCTTTCGACTTGTATAATGCTGCTGTGAGTCATCAATATTTAAATCAACTTTAAATAATCTTTATCGTATACTGTATAAATGACATTTTAGCAGTTTCACCAAACCATACTAGAGGCAAACAACCTATCTATCAATGGAAACTTTAAAAGGCTTATTAAAACTCATTAATTAAGTAATTCTATGAGCTGGACTTCGTGCGCATATATACAGTTTATGAATTATGTATATATATCCCTGATAAAACATAGAGACACTTTATACCAGATATAATAAAAAATACTTTGCTAAACCTTTTCGGCTATCATTCCTTTGCATTCAAGGGGCGAGGGTGAATGGCTATATAATTCATATCGGAGATTCTGTGCAATCTGATTTAGTGATTTTGGCTTCAACAAACAGGTACTTGTGCAGACAAAAAAGGAAATGCATACAGTTGTGAATTGTCGTATAATTTTTTACTGTTGATCCCAAACAATTTTGTACATGTACGTTAACACTCCTTCCTACTTTGTGTTGAATATAAACGATGATAACCTTTTTAAAAAAATCTAGAGCACTATGTCTATAAACCGTTTTAGAATCAATAGAATGGACATTCAATGTCTATTTGGCTAGTGTCCAAATGTGTAACGTTTGCTGTAGGACCAGCAAGGCGCAGCGCCTACGACCTACACAGTCGCTTTTGAGACCTCTATTTAACAAAATTTATACCGTTTCCATATGACAACAATTCAATGGCACATTATAAGAATATTATACGTATCTGAACCAGAGCCAGATACAGAAACGTACGCGTGAAATGAAACTGCGCCCCAACCCCGCGAGACAATAAAAGGGCAAATATTTCCAAGCATATACGATCATACGTTTTCGTTGCATGATTTTCTGACTTGTTTGTTGCTATAAGAATCTACAGTTTAGCATGTTTGTATAATTTAAAAGCAAACAGAAACCAATTTAGCAAGTATTTTGAAGTATATATGATTCTCAAAGATGATTGTATAGAACGGTCACTCCTTGCAATCGAAGTGTGAGCACAGGCGGCCCAATCTCGCAAGGGTCAGTATAGACTTATAGTATAAATGTATATTATATTAATGTATATTATAGTAAAAATATGTCGTAAAATATGAATTTTAAAATGAAATTGACTTGCCTATTTGATAGTGTGTGTTCTCCTTGTATTCCTCCTTTGTTGGACTAATATTTTCCGAGACCTTGTACTCGATGTTACTAGTATACATGAAACATGATAAAGGCTAACCATTCCCGATCGTCGATACGACCGCACGGCACTTCGAATCGAAAATTCTCACACTCAAATCGCTTTATTCTCCAAACAAATTCGCCAGCATGTACAACAAATGCCGTTCTTCGAAAATACGGAGGTACTTCGGCGAGATGTACAAGTTTTGGACCATATTTTAACAATGGAAATCAAAACCCATTTTATATTGAACTTACTCGGACCGAAAATTACTACGGCGAACGTCTGCGCAACCAGGCCTCCTTTACCGTTGGATTTACAGGGGGGAAGCAGATATTTCCGGTAACAGCCAGCCAATCGCGGCCGCGTAGCGACTGTTTACATTATTTGAAATTTGATATTCAAAATGAAAACTCCTTCGATCGGATACTGTATAAAACTCGAGATGTTGTCGAAGAAAAGAAAATTAAACGACGGAGATTGAAGAAATTTAAGGAAGAAGTAATATACAGCGGCTCTTTGTTGGAAAGTATGGTAGAATATGATACTTTAATTCAAAATATTATCGTGAATATATTAGTGGCATCCTCCCCCCTGTAAATCCAACGGTAAAGGAGGCCTGGTTGCGCAGACGTTCGCCGTAGTAATTTTCGGTCCGGGTAAGTTCAATATAAAATGGGTTTTGATTTCCATTGTTAAAATATGGTCCAAAACTTGTACATCTCGCCGAAGTACCTCTGTATTTTTGAAGAACGGCATTTGTTGTACATGCTGGCGAATTTTTTTGAGAATAAAGCGATTTGAGTGTGAGAATTTTCGATTCGAAGTGCCGTGCCGTCGTATCGACGATCGGGAATCGTTAGCCTTTATCATGTTTCATGTATACTAGTAACATCGAGTACAAAGTCTCGGAAAATATTAGTCCAACAAAGGAGGAATAAAGGGAGAACACACACTATCAAATAGGCAAGTCAATTTCATTTTAAAACTTATATTTTTCGACATATTTTTACTATAATATACATTAATATAATATACATTCATACTATATAAAGTCTATACTGACCCTTGCGAGATTGGGCCGCCTGTGGTGGTATGTGCAAAATACCGTTACAGCGTCTAGCTGTCGGTGTGCCAACATAGAAAAAACGCCAAAAACTCGATGCCACGTATAGGCTCACTGCTCTTCAAACGACCAAGAAGCAACAACGCGCATCCGTGAAAAACACATATAAAAATAAGAACTCAGATTTAAAGTTAAAATCAGGTACGTTCAATCCTTTTCTTACTTATCACAGCGACAGGCAGAAATTTTCGTGAAATACTGTACGCAATAGACGTCTCTGCAGAGTCGAGTACTTGAAAGTTGACGAGCGTTGCCGCGTTGACAAGCCAGACAGTTTTATGAGAGGCCTATAATACCGGCAATCGTTTTCTCAACTATGACTTAGATACTCGCTCAAACGAGGATGAGGGTTGCAAATCGAAATTTTGTATGAGAGTCTCCTCGGTTCTGACGGCTTGACCCACTTTCCACTATAGTTAAAATTTACCCACTACCAAAAGGCTTTTCATATTCGAGAATATTCATTCTACCGAGACTTCGCGGTTGGGGGTGCAAGATGAATATTGAACACTGAATAGTGGGTTTAGAAGTAAGGAACATCAATATTTTGGGTAGGAATATGACTGTTAATCGTATGAATATGAATATTAAGAGTAGGTATATATTAATATTTGAAACAAAATTTAGAATGAATATCCCCTCCCCTCTCATCGACAGGTGTTTTAGGAATTTTAAAGGCAGGAATATAAATTTTGTTGAGACTATTAAAATATTTGAGACTATTAAAATATTTACTCTTTATCGTCCGGCGATAAATTTGATATTTTGCATTGAATTACTTCTGATGAAAATATCTGGACGAGTATTCACCCCCCTTTGAAACCGAAACCATCATTGGAATCCTCATAAAATAACCTTTCGAACGGAGGGTCAAATGCTGTCATAACATTACGGAAACCAAAACAATCTTATATTTTACTCACCGCTTGGCCAAACATTTTGAAATTGATATCAAGAGAATCTTGAATATGTCTTGAACTCTTCGGAATTCGCCTCATGTCAATATAAGTAAAATACTCCTTGTATTCAAGCGCTTTTGTGTAGAAAATTTCGTTTGAATAGGACCACTTGAAATATTTATTTTTAATTTTTCAATATATCGGGTTTATACCACTGACAGACACTAAGACTGGATAGAGCATCGTAATAGAAGGCCCAACTAAAAATTGAAGCCGGAAGTAAGTCATGTTTTGAGACCGGGCGCCATGTTGAATGGCCCCACTTGAGGAGTGAAAGACTGTAGATTCTATTGTAAAACTGACATTTTTCGGCGTTTTCGCCTTATACTCGCTAAGTATGCGAAGAAATCAAGTCAAATCTGGGGATTTCAAGAACAAGCAGATATCATAGAAGTATGAGGAACATTTGAATGTTGAAAGAAACTAAATCGCAGGTAAATAATTTGATATTTTCACCCACTGGTTTTGACCGTCGAAATATCAGAGCTGACCGAACGTCAGAACACAGCATTCTACTCTGCAGATTACGAAGTAATTATGATTTTTCAGTATAAAATAGTCACTAACTACAGTACTAAAACAATTACTTAAGTTTTTGAGTGACTAGGTAGGTTTAATAAGCGGCATAACATCATAGTGTGCAATGTAAATGTAATTGAGATTTTTATGCTTGGGCTGCCAAATTTGTTTAATTAATAAACCAACTGGCCAGGGTGCATTCCATGTAAACTACGTCGGAGATACGCCAACATATGCGATAGTTCATGCCAATACATTGGAGAATTTAACTTTGGGGACCAAAATCCATGTTAAAATGGCTAACCTGGCATGTTTTATATACTGTTGGCATCATATTCTTGAGGTTATACTGTGAATATACATACTGTATGACAATCAATTCAGGTAGTTGTAGTTACACTTGTAGTTACACTTATCACTTCTTTTCGAGTGATCTCACGGCAATACACCAGCAATTTTGTAACCTCACACCGGATATATCTGGTGTGGAGTGAATGGAATGTGCACTCAGGCCATCTATTTCGGTTTGGACTTTGGAGGTTTCATGCAGGGTGGCTGAGTTGTAGGATGAAACCAAACAAACAGAAAGCCATGTCATTGATATTATCTGTTGTAGTGTACTGGATTTGTTTCAAATGTGAAATGAAATGTGTACAATGTATATATTGTGGCCAAAGCCCTGAAATTGGTTTGAAAATATTCACTATAATTTTTGTATATTGTATTTCAGTTGTACTGAAGACTCTACAAATTCAACACAAGATTGTAAATGCTATGAAGCTTTGCCCATCAGACATCAGACATCAAAAGTACAATGTTCAGTCAATATGCACCTGTAGTTGTTGTGTTAGTTTATATTACATTAAAGATATTTATCATGCCGTGTTGTTGTCAATACCATCTGCATTTTAATATGTATTTCTGCCATTTAAATAATGAGAAATATTGTAGATTCAGAGTGTTGTGGGTTTAGCTTGTCAAAATGAAAAAAAAATTCATTTTGATACACATGTCTTAAATCCCTGATTGGCCCAGGTGCCTTGTTCTTGTGAATCTTTAGCAGTTAGCAAATAGCCTTCTTTCTTGTTTCATGAGAAGGTCAAGGAAGTATTTATGATAAAATTACCAAACAGGAAACAGGTGCATTGGGAGATGAGATCTAAAGGGATAATAGTGAAGACTGAAAGAAATGTAAATTTGCATGAACATTTCATTAGTAAGTAGTCGGTAGTCAAGACAATAAGTAACTACGATAGTAATTAAATTTTGCAGCTTTAATTTGACCAGTGTTAGTATTCACAAGTTTATTTCTCAAAGCATCTCTGAATACAATATCCTTGAATAGAAATAACCTGCCAATTATTACATTGACTGGAGCATCGACTGCACGAACAGTCCACATGGAAATCAAGTGCCACGAGTGCTGCAATGTTCTTGGCTGTTAAGTCAGCATTCTGTCTTCCCAACTCCTGCAATTAAAATATCAGAGTAATCTAATAATGTGCCTTCACTCTTAACAGAACTTCATGACCACATGGGGTCATCCATTTTAATAGTTCAAATGTTTCAAATGCAAGGGAGTTTAAAAACTTTTTTCAGTTAGCGTCTGCCACACAGAAATTAATAAAAGTTTCATATAACTCAAATATAAAATTATCCCATCATTTTAGTACTAAACAAACAATGTATGAACCAGGATTTAAGTTTTGACACCCATGACAAAGGTCATATATTATTAATGCAAAACCTGCCAAAACGTACCTGTTTTATTATACAGCACTCAGCAGTAAATATCGCCGTTAATTGTACCGCCTAACTTGTTCAGTTAGTCAAGCTGCTTTGTACTTTGAATCAGTATTCCTAACTAAATGATCCAACACTTCAATATGATCTAATCCTTGTAATTTTGGCCTCCATTGACGAGTCTGGCGTTCACATCTTCAGTCCTCGCACAGTCGCACTCATTATCACGACGCAAAACTTCGGTTTTCTCTGCGATTTCATGGTTAAAAACTTCAAATTTACTTCTTAAAGCATTCATGTTATATATTCCTTTCCTGAAACAAGGTTTGTTTTGGTCCAAGAGAAGAAAATAAGCGTTTTAAAGCGAAAACTATACATTCTGTAACAGAAATCTATAGTATTCACTCCTCAAGTGGGGGCCATCCAACATGGCGGCGGTCAGCTACTGCAGCTCACTTCCGGCTTCACTCTGAACCACCGGATGCACTATCCAGTCTTAGTGTATATCAGTGGTGAATACCCGATAGCGGAGACATATGTGTTGACAGTTGCGGGGGCGTACCGCCGATCAAACATGTATGCAATGAAAAGTGCCAAAGTATGAGGTGAAATAGGCAATGTGTATGAAATAGTATCGGATATATGTAAATAGAACTGGTCAAAAAGTTTCCAAGCGCGTTGATAAGTAAGAATCGAAGAGCGCTGCAGACTGGATCGTGTCAAGAGGGAAACGATATTTCCCAATTTCGTGGCAGCAGAGCTTGAGGGATGTCTGTTGCGCAAGAATTCATCGAGGCTGATGTTTCGCGTTGAAAGATTTGAACCTGAAAGCGAGACAATAGGTCAGCCAAACGATTATACGTCCCAGGGATATGCTTTGCTTTGAATAGAATATTATGTTGCAGGCATACAAGAACAAGTTTCCGAACAAACTGCATCAGAATCTTGTCCTTGCATGACTGTTTATTGATGACATAAACCAAAGCTTCGTTATCGGTGAAAAATAAAACACTGTGGTTCGCCATCTTATGACCCCATAAGCAGAGACTAAGTACAATCGGATAAAACTCTAAGATCGCGATGTTACGATAACGCCACTCGTCAGGCCAGAGGCCATGGCAATATTCTGTGCCAAAAATTGCGCCGAAACCAATTCCACCCGCAGCATCCGTGAATAAACTAAGTTGCTGAGAATTTGCCCAGCGTTCCTCGAGAAAAAATGACCGGCCATTGTAATTTGCTAAAAACGATAGCCACACATTTAAGTCTTGTTTTGTCTCGCGATTAAGCCTGATAAGGTGATGAGATAAACGGATGCCGTGGGTGAGATCAATTAAGCGACGCAAGAATGCCCTGCCGGGAATGATGACAGAACATGCAAAATTTAAAAGGCCAATTAAAGATTGAATTTCCCTTAAGGTAATCTTCTTACGCTTTTGAAAATCAGAAATAAGGTCAACACATTTTCTCAATTTTTCCAAAGGTAAACGGGCCTCAAATCTGATCGTGTCTAACTCAATACCTGCAAAACAAAGCGTGGTTGAAGGACCACACGTTTTTTCCGGTGCCATGGGCAATCCAATAAAAGTGCAAAAATCGAGAAAACGTTTTAACCGAACTGCACAGGTGTCATAAGATGGTGATATAAGGAGAAAATCATCAAGTAAATGTAAAATAGAATCGATGAGAAGTTTTTGTTGAGCAATCCACTGTATAGCCGTACTAAAAATTTCAAATGTTTTACACGAGCTGGCTGTCCCCATAGGAAGGCATCGATCATAATAATACATGCCCTGCCATTTCATACCCAGTAAATAGTGGTCCTCTGGTCGAATAGGAATAATACGGAACGCATTTTTAATGTCTGTTTTCGCAAGAAAACAGCCCTTCCCGTTGGATTTGATTAAACGTATTGCATCAGCCACGCTGGCATAATGCACACTAGTATCCTCAGGACCAATGCCATCATTGACCGAAGATCCTCGTGGGAAAGATAAATGATGGATCAATCGAAATTCACCTGGAGACTTTTTAGGCACAAGACCCAGAGGGGAAACTCGGAACGGATGAAATGGCATGGCATGAAAAGGTCCAGCGATTCTGCCAGCGACTAATTCTTTAGAGAGTTTTTGGGTAACAACGTTTTGGTGCGCTAAAGCTGAAGTCAAATTTTTACCCTCAGTTTGGTTAATGAAGCCGTGAAAATGTAAAGAAAAACCATGCGTAAAACCTGAAACAAGTGTTTTGCTATCGTCAGGGTTATAACCCTGTAAAAATGAATTAAGATGATTTATTTGTATGGGGGTTGGGAGCGGCATTGCGCTTATCGGACCTAGCGTTTCGGTTCTGATCTCGTTTTGGTAGGCCACGAAAATTACATCTTATGGCTGGGTGTGAGCCAGCGCATTTAAAACAAGTGTGCTTAAACTCACAACCCGAACATTCCTCGCCTTTGTGAAATCTAAAACAATGGCCGCGAGGTATA